>JAUZNJ010033444.1:0-13161 GCA_034780135.1 Jordanella pulchra
ATTGTATGTATATTTGATGATAGATTTAAACTGAATGGAACTTTTCAAACATTTTTTTATACATTTAACTAAAGGTGTTTTGTATAATACTTTATGCTTTATACTTTTGAAGCCAATAGTTCCTTTTTTGGTATATCTAGGGTCTATCCTTATCATCAACACATCTGTGTTGCCTCTGTCTTTTAACCAACATCTCCATTATTAACTTCTCATTTCTTTTTAACTTTCTTCCAGATTTTCTTTCTTCATTTTTCTTGCTACTGAGGTTTGAATTGAAACACAAAGAGTAGGATTCTGATGGCCTATCGAGAAGACTTTCAGGTCTGACATGTTTCAGACAGGTTATGTCAGTGTTATAACAAGAAAGCGGACAACATCAGTTGCTTGGTTTAATGGGATAACAATAAAAAATAAGGGTGTTGCTCTGCATTAGTACAACATTTAGAAATAGGAAATTATTTTTACTAATTTCATTCTCATCATTTTAAATCACACAGTTGTATCAATTTTTATATAGTTAATCTAAGAAGATATTTCTGCTTACCATTGGCCATAATTCCACAGTTAGCCTGTAGAGGGCGCACCTAAACAGTAATCTTAGTCAATCTCAGTGTGAGTCCATAGACACACAACATCCTCAGTGGGGGGAAACACAGGTCGACCTTCATCCTTCTACAAAGAGAAGAAATGGTTTTGGTTGATAGAGAAGAACAACAAAATTGTTTCAGCATTTTTCTTTTTGCTGATTCTACAACATTTTGCATTAAATAAAAAAAATTTTGATTTACCATAAGGTGATATTGTATAACATCATATAATTTAAGTAAGCGTGTTAGTTTACTGAGACTACAAAAGCTTGCATTAAAAATGTATCTCTGTCAAAGTAATTTTACCAATGAAACAAACCACCCATTATAGTAGTGTCTTCTTTTTTATTTAATTCCTTAACGGGTTAGAGGTCCTGAATAAAACATGACTTATCTATTGCAATCACGTTAGTCGAGCCATTACTCATTGAACCATTTGTTTATTACTCCATTCATCTACATAAATATTTAACTATGTCTTGGCATCTTTATGGACTGCTTGCTCTGCTGCTCAATTACAAGGAGCAGTGTCCTACCATGGCCATATGCCTTCTATCGCGTGACACTATATCTTCGCAATTTATGGATCTTAGCCTACAGCAATATCATTCTGTTCACTTTTATGTATATACAGATGTATTAATCTGGGCTTAATGACTGGCAACAATATGTTCCAGCATTTGCATCTAATAGAGCTACAACTTTATACATATATACTATGGTGTAAAATTAATTGAGCAATCTTTTTTGTTGTTCATTTAGATTAAATGGGTGCGGATGTGTGGAAAATGGGGGAATCTGAGAGTCTCAGTTAGTTTATTCCTCACATTCACACCATATATCATGAGCTGTTATAAGTTTTCCCTTGCCCTCCCACATTTAAAACTCTTCCTTACACCGAACAAGGGAGCATGGAAGCATGCAAGACCAGAGGGAAGCGAGGAACCGTAAACACCCACCATGGGTCCTTCTTCAAAGTGATGAACAACAACAAAAGCAACACTGGTTGTCTCTCTTGAGAGACACACAAAAAAGAACATTTGACCACCTGGGTGCCTATCATTTTCCTCACACCCTCTTTCAAGCATGACTATCAAGAACTGTCCCCTTTAACATTGTATTGGACTGCTTCAACATAAGACATGCAGAGCTCTTCATTCATCCGGACTGCACGGATGTGTCTTTTACTATTTTTGGAAAATTTCTTACTTTTCTGAATATTTAAGAAAAGAGAAGTGGAAATGTTCTCTAATGCAAAACATTATTGAAATTATGCTGTTTAGAAAACATTGGTGTGGAGATACAAAAAACAGGTTCAGTTTCAATTTTTATTGTCAAAATAAAGGGTTAGGGAAATTAAATAATAAAATAAGCATAAATCATGGTTGCTAAAGTCTTGTGAGGCATAGGTAGAATTTCATCGGACACTTAAAATTATTACCACTAATATTGTGTAAAAAATGTATAGGGAAAATTTGCTGATCTAAAACTCTAAATAAAAGCCTGAACTAACTAAATCTAAATCTATTCTAAAACTAACTAAATGTCTGGTGTTACAGTTGTTGACATTCTTAATAATTTGTATACAATAAAGACATTTGAGCCCTTTTGAAAAAAAATTCTTTAGAGATTGGAGAAAGTGTCCATGAATGTCTAAGTAGTTATCTATAGCCCTTTGTCTCCCAGGTTTATAAATATGATGTAATGCAGAGGACCACTTGTCTCACTTTTGTCACCAAGGTAATGCAAAAAAAACATGGAAAGCAAGTGAGGTAGGTATGTGTCAATCTTCATACATAAAATAATAAATTTACCTCTAGTAAAACTGTTCCTTTATTCAGTTTCACATGGATTCAGTCTGCATAACAAATTGTTTAAAACAACCAAATATCTAACAAAAAAGATTGAATGAGGATCTGTGTTTAATGTTACTACAATGCGTAGTGAGGATGAATCATATAAAAAAAAAAGAAAAAAACTTCAAAGTTCACTGTTGGAAAACAGAAACTAAGAGTTGTATCTGCAAACATTTTTATTTTATGTTTCAAGGGTACATAAAATATACTAACACCTCTATGTAGGAGAAATTACTAATATAACACAGCCCTATTCAAAAAAGTGAAGATCCGACTGTTATGTGTTAGAGTTCAAATTGCTAATTTAAATTGCAAGACTCTCAAATCTGCAGCAAATCAAACATATCCACCCTCACTTATTACCCACCCTTGGATTCCTGAAATAGTCCCTTCGTCAATTACAGTCAAAAAGACCCCCTGTCATTTCTCACATCCACCTGAAACTCTCTTTTGTTTTTCACATTATATGTAAAAATCACAATATTAAATCTGTAATGTAAAAGAGAGCGTTATATTTAAAGTCAGCTTGATTAATGGTTTAATGTTGTATAGTCTTACTGTTTGACAAAAAGGAACTGAGTTTGACTAAAACTGGCCCGGCTTTGTACTTTCAGTGGCAGGTATGAATATATCCAATGAAACGGTTTATGACCACTCTATTAAATGCGGATGAGTATGATCTTTGAGCATCAAGATAATGCGAATGCAATGTTTTGAAGGTCCTTCAATTTTCTGGGTTCTTTATTATTCCCATCAGAGTCTTTCCAAATCCTTTGCATCTTGTGCTTTGCTTATTTCTTGTATTTTTTCCTTTGTGCAATTTGGTTTGTTTTCTTATGCTTTTTTTCTAGCTTAATCTTTTTTCAGTTTGTGGAACTTTTTGAGTCTCAGTCCTGATGTATCTCAATAACCCAGTTAAAAAAAAAAGAAATTCCCCCAAAATTGAGTAAGTTCTGTCCAAAAGCCTCCATGATTACTTTGTAACCACAGCAACCTACACTTGTAAGACTCTTGCTGTTATTCTTTAAAAGATGATTGGGAGTTCTGGCAGTAAAATGAGATAGTAGCTGCTGCTGGTGTATCCTCCTGTGCTGCCATGTTTATTTTGGTTTGGCTGTAGGAACAGCAACTCTTTCATGGCAGATGGTAAAACTGTTGGTACCCATCATTTAAAAAAAACACACAATGGTCACATAATAATTTGAATCTGACAAAAGTAATAATAAAAACAAATTTAATGAAAATGAATTAAAGAAAGTCAGAGACTAATAAGGATATAAACTCAGACAAGGTTTACCGAACTACTAGATGTTAGCCTTCTTCTCTGTGTATGTTTTGACTCTTTAACAAATTGCTTCAGAGCATGTTTTATTGCTGGTTCTACTCAATTTTAAACAAAAAAAATTCTGCAGTGGTCATCTAGATGTGGATTTTCTGGTATACTTTGCATCACTAACCCGTGTAACCTAAATGGGGTGGAAGTTAATGTAACAAAATAATGATTGGACATTACCCTTTAGGACTGTATGGTAGAGAGCAGATATCAGAGTTTCCACAATTTGACAAGTTTTCTAGGTCTGGAAGAAGTTAAGCAGCCCAAGACATCACACTACGACAAATATGTTTGACTGATCGTAATAATGCAGTTTTAGAATGCTATGTGTGTGATATAACAGGCTTCATATTTTCCAACAAGTCCTGCTTTGTTATATTACAACACAGAGTTATTTTTTCAAAAGTCTTCTAGAGATCATTGTGCTTTTTATAACTTTTTTTTTTTTAAGTTTGTGTTTTGGTGGCCTTCTCATCCCATAAATGTTATATTTTATATCTCTCTATATGTGTAGAAACTATGATTCATGTTGACAAAGTTACAGGCAAATCAAGGCTGTAAAACAACCCTGGGACACCGGATACCTTCTTTCCTCTGTTCCTCTTCTGGCACCAACTCTGTCAGGTCACTCACAGGGCACCCACATTCAGCATATTCTGAAGAGTAGAATATTTGCACGTACATAGCAAAATAAGCACATGTTTCATATTCAAAGAAAGTATATAAAAAACAAACACATATTTTCACACAAATGTGTAAAGTGCATAGGGATACAGCACGAGGGTAGACAATTAGGTATTCCCCACCTGTTTTAAACAAAATAAAGTCTACATTTATGGCACATCTCACTGTGCATGGATTGGTTCTATGTTGGTCTTGCATTCACTGTTAAAAATGTATTTATTTCAGGTTGCTTGGTCCCTTTGAGATGCTGTATACATGGTTGTTTGTCTCGTTTGTCTCTGTGTTGAGTAATATTTTTTTTTAAAATGTCTAGTTTGGCTATGAATAACTGTTAAGCACCCAAGGTAGTTACTACCAAAGTTTGTTATTTTGATTAAAATGACATTTTGGGGTCCAACCTGATGAGCCCAAGAATAAATAGTAGCTCTCAGTCTCTCTAAGTTATTGTTTTATAAATAAAACAACTGTTTTATAGATACAACTATAACTGGTTGAAGTTTGGTATCAGAGAACAATAGATTAAAGAGTGCACTTGCACAAATTTCAAACAGCAAGCCCTAAACACAAACAGAACACTTACAAAAAAACAAGGCAAGGGAAGTTTATTTATATAGCCCATTTCAGTATTAAGACCATTATAAGTGCTGTATGTGATGAAAAAATTAAAAAGAAAAGTACATTGCAAATGCATAAAAGTAACAAGAATAAGAAAAACATCTGGATCATGACAGAAAGAACATGGCTGGGCACTACCCTTAGAGATAGGGTGAGGAGCTCTGTCATCTGGAAGATACTCGGAGGAGAGCTGCTTCCCCCCTCTCATCGGGAGGAGTCAGCTGATGTGGCTCGGACATATTTTTCGGTGACCGCTGGATCCTCTCTCAGAAGGCCCAAGGGAGGACCCAGACCTTTGTCTCTCAGTTGGCCAGGGAGTGCCTTGGGCTTCCTCCAACAGAGCTGTATGAGGTGTCTTGGGGGAGGGAAGTCTGTGAGTCTTCATTGAGACTGACCCAGTCCCAGATAAAGACAATAAGTACAAGTATAAAAATTAAGGGGAAAAAAGCATTGGTGTGATGATAGGACTTTTGGATTAACGTCTCAGATACAATGTGCAGTATTTTCAATCATTGGTCACAGCCTCAACTGAAATTGTGTGAATCAATGGCACAGTTCAGAAGTTAACAGCTTCGGATGTATGTCTTCACACTGAATGAACTGATGCTCGGATCTGACTACTCCCACCGTATGGCCTCAAAGACAGGTCGGGGTCTTGAACTATTCTGACATGCAACTCAATACATAGAGGTAGCTAGTGATGAAAAAAAAAAAAGATTTACTTCTGTTTTGTTTCGTCCATGTGCATTGTAAAAATCTCAAGAGTTCTCAGTCTGGTTGTGTCACCGCTTCAACATGCGATTCACTCATGAGCCACAACTAAAATATCAAACAGGTTTGATCTCATTGCGACTCACGATTTCTGATCGGGAGTTTGTCGTAAGGTGCCAATCACCTCTTGTGATGTCCTTGGATACTGAATGATGCTATTTGTCCAAGAGTCGGCCAAATACCCAAACTTGTCCAATGGCTGGGAAAAAAAAATTGTCTCAACAACCAAATAATCTAAATTTATTTTTTCAACCAAAACTTTAGACATTTGAATGATTACTTCATGTTGAATATTGATCAGATGTTTACCTAACATTGGAATACATTTTATGCAGGAAAGGAAATTAGAAGTTTGAATTTTAGTGCATAGCTTTGAATAGAGATCCTAATATTAGGCAGTGGAGAATTTTTAAATCTAATGCCTTTTAAATTTCTGCTGGTGTGACTACTTCATTTATACATTTCATGTTTTTTTTTTGTTTTATTTGTATGGTTATATTCACAATATGACAAATAAATGCAGTATAGAATGGCTTTTAACTATTGAGTTTTCTGCCACATCATTTGTATTCACTTCTCTTAAACCTTCCATTCTTGTTTTCCTAAGTGATTTAGCAAATAAAAGTCTTTGTTATTTTTAATTCACTATTACCTCCACAATCACGGTTGTTTTAGTGTAGCATCTTCATGATTTTTTTCTGTTGTGTTTTGTTGACTGCATGTATAATTTTCTTTTATGTTTCCAATTATTGCCAATTACAAGGAGTGGAAATACTAAAATCTTTTAACAACTTAAGAAAACAGAAATCAAAATAGGGTTAAAACGTTAAGCATTTGTAGAGCTATTTGAGCAATTATTTAACAAAATTTACAGGGGAGGTTTGGCCTCCCTAACATTCAACGAGAAATCACCACTGGTACCAAGTAATGCAATACACAAAAACAGTCAGGTAATTAAGATTTGGATTCAAAATAAAAAAAAAAAAGTCAATTTCTGCTCAACCACTTACATTAGGCTTAATTGGATGAAAATACCCACCATGACCATTCCAAGCTTCTCTTGGATGCAGTGGAATGTTTTGTATGCCACTTCTCGGTTTTTCGATAAAACAGAGTTCATGGCAATTTATATTTCCTGTGTCTCCACACTCTGAAACAGCTATCACTCTAAGAGGTTGCTTTAAATCGCCCTAGCTCAAAAGGCTATGCCGCTCAAAGAGAAGGTCAAGTTCAGTCCATCGCTCACAGAGCGCCAATGACAGCAAGTTGCTGTCATTGGTGGCACTTGAAATGTTAAGTTGTTTTGCCTGAACCATACGACTGTCCTTTATGTTTTAATACGTTAGGTCTAAATTATTATATGTTAAATTATTTCAAACCTGTGAGAAATGAAAAATTGAGAATACACTGCATGATTGATTCATGTACAACTAAACATCACATGTAACAGTAAAAACATTTTAAGCTTAGATTAAGATTGGTTCTTACACATTGTTCATATTATTATGCACAAGTTCAGTTGAGTACTGCAAGTTCTAAAAAGTGGAAAGCAAAAGGGAGTCACCAGGGTGTTTTCCTAAGTTTGGGTCAGTGTTTTCAGTTGCATATAAACTTTTATAGGCTTAATTTTTTTTCACCATTTAAAGGAAAGGCCATATGTACATCGACACATACTTTCCTTTGCATTGTTTTAGCAAGAGGGGGGTGAGCACTAATGGTCTGGAACACGCTTGGGTTTTTTACTTGTGTTGTTTTTTGTTATTTTTTTAGTTTGGGTCAAGCTTTGGTCAGGCCTTAAGGCAGCAGCTATTTGATCCTTCCCAATGTGCCTCTGGTTTGAGACCCATCTCAACCTCCACCTGCTGAGTGAACTTCGCTTCAGATACTCATGCTCAAGCCTCACTCACCATCAAGGGGAGGGAGGACATTATGTTAAAGTCAACACCACAGGATCAGTCCACTCTTTGTGCTTGGTTTTGAGGATGACCTAATTTTTGGACCATGTAGAAGAGAGATGGAGTAGACTGAGCTCACATGGTCAAAACACAAGGGGGAGGAAATCGACGTTCCTTCTTTTAAAGAAACTCCTTTTGAACTATGTTGAGCTATGTGCTAAACACAGCTATGATGATACTTAAAATAAACTTTTGATAAATGCTGGATACAAGTGGCTGAAAAAAAAAGTGATGGGACATGGCCAAGTTTGGGGATGAGTGAAGGAGTTCACTTAGGAATGTGGTCAGGACCAGGGAAAGTATGGTATGATTTAATAATCTAAGTACTTTAAATTAATAAATCTAAATCTTCGACATAATAGGCAAAAAATGCTTTTATATAAATATTACTGTTTAATGATGTCAGTGCTCACAGTTCTAACTCCTACCTTGTCCTGGCAGCATGTCTAAATGAGGCTTTATAATGCGCTGATTTTGTACTTGGAAATCAGAATGGTGTTTTTGTATTTTTGATGGTAGTGGCAGTAGTCTCAATAAACAGCGGATAATACAAATGTCCACAAATAATGCACCATTATAATTAGACAAGGTTGACATAGACATGAATTAAGCTGCATAAACCTGCAAGTTTTAACCAGTAGAAAATTTGACTGCAGTAGCAATGTTTTAACCTATAGAGGTCAGCACTAAAAGGTTTTAGGTCAAATGTCAAGAATTAAACAAGTCTACACAAAAATGTCAAAGTTTACCCAGTGTTTTAAACATAACCTTCTTAAAGCCTCTATCTCATACTTTATCTTCAAAAACGGTTGATTTGAGGTTTTGTAACTCTAAGTTTCCAAGCGTTTGTACTTGTCAAACAATTTGTTTAAATTAAAATCACAATAATTTTTAAAACCTATAGTTAATATTTCAATCTTATCTGATCCAGTCTTTTTCTGGAAAAAAAAATGTTAACAAAAACCATATTTGAGTTGCAGTGATTAATTTTTATGTTGGATTGGGAATGGAAAAGAACATATATTTTAGATTGTGTATTTAAATACTTCTACATCAACCACACTTTTACTGTGATTTCTAATATTTTGATCACCTCATGTTTCATCCTGTATTGCAAGAAGAAATATTATCAACTAATAAATAGAAATAATTGGATTGTTTATGTGTTTGTGGGTGTGTGTGTGTGTGTGTGTGGGGGGGGGGGTGTCTGGGTGGGTGTGTGTGTGTGTGTGTGTAAACACTCTAAAAAGAAAACTCAGCTAAAACTTAAATGAATTGCTTCAATTGGTTGAAGTGATTGAATTTAGTTTACCCAACTTAATTTATTTAAGTTTTCAACTTCTAAACTTGATAAATTCAGGTTTGAATCAACTTGATTCAATTACTTGTTACCAATTGAAGCCATTCATTTACGTTGGGGCTGCATTTTCTTTTTAGAGTGTATCCAAGTTTCAATGAAAATCAACTGGGCTGCATTGGACAAAACAAAGCATGCATAGAGTTAACACATTTGCATATTAGTAAGCATATTTTTACAAGTGCTATTGACAGAACTTTCATCAGGTGTTTGTAACAACACAAGTAATCCAAATATAGAAAAAAAGGAAAAATAAAAAAGCTCAGAAATCATGCAATTTGTTGTTACGTTAAATGGCACAGGAAAAACTTGTTGAACATGCATACAAATTTTACTTTTTTATCATTTAGCTTTAAACATTCAGATGTCTTTATTTTAAAAAAAGTCTAAAGATGCCTTGTCTATAGAAAAAGTGGTTGGAGGCATTGCTTAGGTGGGAATTTGGTCCATTCTTCCACACACAGTCTTAAAATCTTAAAGGGACAGTGAGCTTCTTTTACAAACTATTATTTCTTATACTTTCCATATTTTTTTTATTAGATTCAAGTTAGGTGATTGGCTGGCCATACTAGCGGCCTTATTATCTTTCTCTGAGCAAGTTAAGAGTTAGATGATTATGTTGCAAAAAAGTGCCACCCTTCTTTCATCATAGTGGTAGATTGCAGCAGATTATGATCAAGAATGTATCAGTATATTCTTCCATTTATCCTCTGTTCAATTATATAAAGTTTGCCAGTACCAAATGGAGAAAGTATTTGGCACCGTCTTTTCCCTTTTAGATTATGGCCCTAATACTGCTCTTGGAACATTCAGAAGTTTAAAAATCTTTCTGCAAATAATGTCATCTGAATGGTTTGCAAATATAAGGTCACAATGGTATTGAGTGAGTTTTATGTATTTACCCAATAGAGACGTTCCTTGAGTGACCCCTTGGTAATGACATACCTTTTATAGGCCATCGGTTTGGACTGAACTAACTGAATATTTTTTCCCCTGATGAGGATCACCAAATCAAGGTAAGTGATTTAGCTGGGATTTTCTAGATAACATGGTTTAACGTTAGTTTGCTCCAAACCAGACTAACAACCAGGCGTAAGTGGTTCTGTTTTCCCTGTCAGCATGTTTTGGTAATTTCCATCAGCCTTATCATTGGTAAAAACTCGTAAAAACTACCAGTATAATTTGCTATATGGTGAAGTACTGTTATTATTTTAATGGAAGCCTATGGTAAGCATTATTAACTTTTTAATTATCAGTGCGGATATTGTGATTGTTCAGTTGTGTTTTTTTAAACTGTTGTTGTTTTAATTTTGATAGAAAGATCTTTATTAGATAAATGGCTAACCAAGAAGCAAAGGTGTTTTTTCATATGGACAGGTCATACAAGTATTTCAATACATATGGGTCTTACTTAACAATGGTGTTCCCATATTCTAATTTTTCCTGTTAATTACCTGCAGCTTTTTTCTTGGGATGGCATGTGCGAAATGCTGGGCCCAAACTTCAGCAATGCCCTGAACAGAGCCATACCATTGCACACAGATGATCTGTGTTTGGCTCAGATTTTCTGCTAGTGTTATGTTCCTGTATCCAGTGGGAGATGCTGAATATCTTAGCATAGCTATTGTTTGCTTAACATCAGAACCGTGTATTTGATATTAAAAGGATATAAGCACATCTTCAAAAACTTCCCCCAGCCACAGAAGAATGAACTACATCAAGGAGGTATTCTACAGCATTACAGGTAATATGAATTAGGCTACTTTTCACAAAAGCAAATTTAAAAAAGTTTAACTACTTTTTCATTTTTTGCTTGCATTGGTTTTCTTAACACAGAGAACTTTGAACCAATCTGAATTTATGATCTGGTTGTATTGTCTATGTAAAGTGCCTTGCAATGACATGTGTTAGGAATTGGGGCAATAAAAATAAACTGAATTGAATTTAATTCACTTTTTTGTTATTTTGTGAACCTTTTTCTTCAACTCATGTCCAGTAGATTGACTTCACAACAGACACCTTTAGATCCATTGTATTTATTCTAACAAGAGAGAGAAACAATTTGGTTATTAAAATTAGTCTTGCAGCTTCTGCTCCACAGTTACAGAGAGCAACTGAAAACGAGGTGACCTACATGGGATTGTGTTGTGGTTTTTACCTTAAATTTACATTATTAATCTACATAACTTATCTCATGTTAACCATAAATAGCAATGAATCAATATTTTTAGTACAGTAAACAAAACACACAATCTCGAAATTTAATTTAGGATGTGGGGTTTGCTGTGGGATGCTGTGGAGGGGCTGGCCATCACTGCTGGGAGGGGTTTGTACCTCCCAGGAGGGCAGGAATAAGGTGGTATTTGGAGCTAGTCCTGCACTTTCCTCCATATGGCGGTGTCCTTTCCCAGCCCCTCTTTTTTTCCTGCACCCTCCCTCGACTTGGGGGTCTAAGGACCTCCTCCTGGGTCTGTGGGCCTGTTCCCCATAGGATTGGCCCTTAGACCCAGGAAAATAGTGTATGAATAGGGATTGTAAGAATATGTTTAGTGTCTTCCCTTTGTCAGTCTCCATTGAGTGCCTGTATATGTCTATATGGGTGGAACAGTTACATTGTGTTGATGTGACTGGATGGATGTTGAGGTTGTGCTTGTCTGCTTGTCAGGTTGGCTGCCACGGACCAGGGGGAACTCGGCACTATGACCATTGGGGTCAGGGACCACATGGAATGGACCCTTTTGTGGTGTGGCCTCTCAGGAGCCAAGCTCTAGGTGCTCTTCTCTGCCCCTCATTGATGCGTGTGTCCTTCCTTGCCTCTGCCCTCCTTGTGTCCCAGGATTTGGGTGCCCCTGAATATCAGGGGCTCGCGTCACCTCTTGTCCGTCCTGGGCCCTGCAGAACGAGTCTGGTATCACCCACACCTGCTATTGAGCATATTTTTCTTCTGAAGAAACTTTGTAAATCCTTTATACACAAGCATGCCCATGCATACACACCATTGGAATTTGATTAAGGCCTAACATATAACACTGTTACAGACAGCAACAGAAAAAGGGGAGGAACTGTCAGTTACTGGTTGCTATGGTAAGCAGTGACCATCAAGAGCAGCATAATATAACTTATACACCAGGGGTTTTCAAATTCGTTGAATGTGAGCCTCCCCTTGGAATAGGTAAAGACAACCAAACTACCCCTGGGTGAGAGTGGAAAACCCACATTCATATCAGTAAGTGGAGGTGAAGGAGATCAAGACTCTCATGGCTTTTGTGGAGCTTTGTGGAAACTCACTCTGGACACTCATCCAGAATCGCTTAATCGACATTTCCAACAGTCTCTGTTTTAAGTCCATCTTTGAACTGAGCTTAACAAGAACCTCCTCTTGAATGCTTAGTTCATCACAGACTGTGGGTGAGAAAGAGAAGGGGTTTCTGACCCACTGGTTTCCCATTGGCCCCTCTCAAAAAAACTCTCTGAACTGATCACTCAGCCCATTTAGATGCACACAGATGACTGGTTTCACAGAACTGAGCGGCACATGCAAGCACAAACAATTAGCCTATTGCCTAATATTTACAGAAACCGTTATTTCTTCGTGCCTCCCCTGTGATTCTCTGATGGCCTCCAAGGGAGGCGCGCCTCACCTAGAAGTAAACTGAAGAACACTTTGACATATTTCACATCTATTGTATTGATAAAATAAAACCCCGTTAGAAGATCACAAATTATTGTCATTACATGTTTCTTGTCAGCCATGTAAAGTTTCTCTGAACTCATATTTGTTTTAGAGAGGATTTTTTTTGAGAATTCCCATCTCACATCTTACTTTCACTGACCGAAATCTGTCTTTGTGATGTGTGTTGGACTTTCTATGTTGCTGTACACCACACACTGTGGGACCAAACCTGTCATATCTAAGATTTATTTTTTGTCATGATGGGTTAAGGGTGCGCTAACCCAAATGCAGAACACCAACACGGAGACTGGAAAAAGTTAAGAAGTTTAT
>JAUZNJ010033445.1:0-10541 GCA_034780135.1 Jordanella pulchra
TATTATTATTATTATTATTATTATTATTATTATTATTATTATTACGAGAATACTTGATTATTTGCCCCTTTTCCATTGAAAAACCCAGAACATGTTATACCCAGACTTTTGTACCTCTAGATTCCACTTTTATAAATAGCTGCATAACATATCTATGAATTTTGGTAATAAGGTATGAGAAAGTTAAAAAGAAAATTGCTCTGCACCTTCTTCCAGAAGCCAAACACAGAAAACATTTTTTTCAAACTCTGTTAAAAGCAACAAAACCTCAATCATTTACATTTCTGGAAAAACTAAAGAAATGTTTTATTTTTAAACTTTTATTTTCTATTTATATTGTTGCTTTAAACCTGCCTGATTAATTTAACAACAACTAAACAAATTAACCAATAATACGTAAACGTACATCTGCTGTTACTGCAGCATCTGGTGACATATTGTCCTTTAGCCAACCCAAGCGTATGTCCTACTACGCTGCAAAGTAAGGACAAAGACCCAGGTGTATCTGCATCGAGTGCACAGGACGCAAATACAAAATGTCTGGGCTTCTGAACAGTCTAGGGCGTCTCAAAGGCAAAGCTAAGGACGCTATAGTGTTAAAAAGTGACCAATTTCTATTCAGTTCAGTTTATTGGTTATAGCACCAATTTGCAACAAATGTCACCTCAGGGCACTTTACAAAGACAATTCAATCAAATCACACTGTCAGATCAGTTAAAAGTGAAGCTGTTGATACCTCTGTATCACAGCAGTTTGTTGCTATTTTGAATAGATGATAAAAAAATGTCTTTAGCATCTTATTGCTAAAAGAAAGAAACGGTACAAGTACGGCTAATTTAGCCCATTGGAAACCATCCTAACTGAATTAATTTAAAACAAAGACTAAATGATTGGAAGGTAGAGATTGAAGCTGTCTGCAGAATGAAATATTAGCAATAAACAAATGATTAGCATAAGAAAACAGTTTGTTTATTGTCTATATTTACTCCACTCAGTTTGGAAATATTTGCTATTTAGCCTGTTTCATGACAGATTGGAAGGTAAAACAGTGATGCACTATGTTCAGCTTTACGCTTCTGCTAAACCTCCTCCTCCCTTCAACCTAAATAAGCCACAGAAAAGTCTCATATTTCACAGAAAATACAGCTTTTTTTCCTTAAATAATTTAGATATAATGATTAGTCTGACTTCATTTCGAACATTTCAGTAATAGTGAAAATAGCTAACCTTAGTTGCTCTTAATAGCAACTAAGGTTAGAAAAGAGTCATTTTGTCATGATATGATTTACTGTGCACCCACTGCCCAAAAAACAACATTTTTCTAGTTAGCATTCAGGTGAGAGCAAGCAAAAAAAAGGCCAGGTCGGGTAGGGGGTCAATTTCTCTGTGTTGTTTTCTGATGTGTTTTAAACACATGCAAAGATAAACCAGGAGAGTGATAGCGGCTCAGTTCAGTCACATTCATGTTCCCACTGGGAGAATGGGCTCTTATGGGGATAAGAAAGAAGAGCCAGTAAAGCCTGGGCACTAGTTTCATTCACTAGTGTATACAATAGTGTTTTTTTCTAATTATAAAACATGGTGAAATGATCCAAACTTCAACATTTGTGGATGAACATATTAAAGCTGCTTCGTCAGGATGTATTTTAGAAACTTCCAGGGAAATGAAAGCAGCACCTAATTACAATCAGAGTTGATTTTTTTTTTCATCCTCTGTTCCCTTTTTCAGCACTGAAAACATTTCTTTCCTCCCATCTGATCCCATTTACACTTTTTTTTCATTTACTCTTTTTTTCCGCTAGAGCACCTCACTGGTTTGTTATTGTGATGAGGTTTGGTTAAAGGGGAAAAAACTATTTTGATAGACCTCTGTGCATTTGTTTGATGTTCTAAACAGTGCAACCTAATCTGTAGACGCTCTGCAGTGATCCAAACCCTCTCAGCCTTTCACAGAGCTTTCCACCCCAAAGCTTTTCAGTAGGTTCTATAATTGAGTTTGTCTGCCGCCTCTCTGATTGCTTTGGATCTTTCTTCGCTATCAAACATGGCAATTACTACCAAATCGTATATTTTCTAAACAAAAAAAATATCATGCAACTATGACATTTTCTTTTCTTTTTGCCTGTCATACATGTGTATGAAGAAACAGTGGAGGCTTAAAAAAGGGGGAAAAAGTGCTATCAATAATTATTAAATGGGGGTTAATATGTTAACAAACTTATACTGGTTGGTAATTAGATGAGCCACAGTGTCTGTTTCAGACCTAATTACAAATGCACTGTCTGTTCTGTGGGGCTTAAATGAATAATTAATTGCAGGATGGATGAATTAGTTCTGCTTACACTTTGGTGTTTCATAGCATGAATACTGTACATACATCTACTGTTTTCTATTAATAATTATTGGTAATAAGTGTTTGATTAGGTACATATAAAAATGATCCAACACCACACATCTATTACAGCGAAGCAGAATGCAGGGGTGCATGTCATAGATCAGACAAGTTGTGCAGAATGTGCACAATCAGAGACTGATTGATTGCACCACAAACATTTAGCCAGGGATTTTTTTTGTGTTTATTTTTTAAAGTGAAGCTGTTGAATTAGGGATTCTGTTGGCACACACAGTAACCTGGGTGGTTCACGGCATTGTTTTGCTCCCAGACTGAGTGAGCAGGTTTATTTCCCCCTCTTTCAGGCCCACAGGCGACCTCACAGTCTTCACACAAGTTGTGCATATATGTGTGCGTGTGGGTGGGTGGGTGTGAGAATTTTCTCATCTGCAAACTGCTCAGATTTATCCGCTGCATATTTGCATATGTGCACAATGTGATTAACTGCCAGGCCTTATCTTTTTGCCAAGCTGTCTCATTGCATGCACACATGCTCCTATTTGCTGGTAGACTTCTGAGTTTGAGCATGTTGATGCGCACGCACTCTCTTAAAGATTCACACATTTAAGTACCTAAGCATTGTCAGAGGGAGGTGATGAAATTGAACAGTAAACCACATGAGCAGGCAAAGACTGAAATAGTCTGTTATTCAGTCTCAGTGTTTCACGAATGGACCGCAGCAGTCAGTGGACCCTCCAGGCTCTCCCCAGTTAATATGTTTGACTTTATTTATGGCCAGAGTGGCTCTCTGTGGTCAGTTGTTCAGGTGGAACAGTCCATCCGTCTACATTCACTTGTCAGTCACACACAGTTTTTAGTACAGAACTGCCATTGGCCATAATCAGTAAACTGCTGGGATCATTTAGATGCTGTAATAATACGTCAGCGAGTATCATTATCGCTCCCTGGGCCTGGAGACATGAGAGGGCAGATTGAATGGCTTAGCTTAGGTCTGCACATGCTGTGTGGATGTTTGGGAGTTTCGTCAGGTCCTTGAAGTTTTTTTTTTGTTTTTTATCATTTAGCACAATACTAACATGATCCAGAAGTTTACATACGGTCATCATGGACCTAATTTTCACATTTTAATCATTCATTTGAATCTGTTTTAGAATAGAAAATAAACAAACAACTTCTACGAATCTTTCTGACAACAATTAGGGACACACATTTGATTTTATTGTAAATTTTCTCCCAGGGTCAGAATTGTACATACAGGTTCACGTATCTGTTCACATTCAAACTAACATTTAGATGCTTCTGAGCAGAGATACCACATACTTCTAGTGATCCATAAGGCCTAGCCACCCTTTCTGCTTATTTGAGGTTCTTCTTGTATTTACTGGTTGAACAGACACGTATAAATCACTTCATACTCTGTCCAAAATCCATTGGATGTGTGGGAATACTGTGCTATCAAAGATTCAGTCATCTGAACCAATCTGTCCCTTATAGTTGATAGATTAGAATAGGCGTGTTGAAAGATTCAAATTAGCCTTTTATCAAAATACGGTATTTAATCAAATACTAACAATTCCACATTGTATTAAAAATATAGTTATTTTATGAACTTTTGTAATGATCTAATCTTAAATGTCTTGTTTTCTTTAGGTCCAAGGAAGAAATAATAATTGATATAAATATAGGCTGAAGTCATTATTCTTCATGTAAATAATCCAAATTAAGTGTTTTGATTTGTGTAATGAGTTCCTGAATGAATGAATGAAAATCTGCATTAAATTTATATGACTTCATGCTGACAGGATGTTGACCAAGAAAGACGTGCTGCCCCATCAACATATCACCAAATATCCACTGGTCAAAAGGTTTTGTTGAGATGGGGCCAAGATTAAACTTTTGGCCCCAATAATTAGGATGAATGTGGAAGTGAGTCTTTCACAGAGGCAGGTAGAGTATCCAAAAATTATACTCAAGTAGAGTAGCACTACTATAACATTATTTTACTCAATTAAAAGTGAAAAGTATTCATCCAAGGGTTGAACCAAGTAAAAGTAATAAAGTATTTGATAAAAAGGCTACTTGAGTATTGAATAATTGTTGGATACTAACATCTGATTTAATGTTTACAAATGATGCACAGACAGATTGTATCTGCAAAATCTGGTATTTTTAAGACTCAAATGCATAAAAAATACAATTTCATAAGTATAAAAAACAAATTAATGCCAAAGAAATACTTTTATTACATGAAACTTAGAAAACTAAGTCTTACAGTAAAAACTGCAAGAATATTACTCAAGTAAAAGTAAGAAGTATGTCAGAGTAAAAGTACTACTACAAGCACATTTGTTACAAAATGTTAAGTAAATGTAACTGAGTAAATGTATCTAGTTACTATCCGCCTCTGGTCTTTCAAGCCTAAGGACACTTTAGCCGCTGTAAAGCATGGTGGTAGCATTATCATGTGGGCTTTTCTCTATCTCTTTCTCTATCACTGCTCCTGGTGCATTGGACAACATTTTAACTTCTTCCTCAAACTGGGCTGTAAAAACTCTTCTTTAGTTTACTGTATTAATGCTTAAAGCAGCCAAAAACACACAAATTCAAAAGTAATTTTGTGAGGAATTTAAATATCCATGCAGAATTTGACCAGAAGATAAAATCTGCAAAAAAATACTGTTTGATTGTGCAGATATACATTTTCCAGTCTTTTTGGATTAAAGAGAAAAAAAAAGGGTTGTCAGTCAACCCTAAAACAGATTGTTCATTAATATACTTTAGGGTATTAATGCCTGTGATGGACACAGGTAACCGTGTTTATTCCAGTCCTTTATGTTGACTCTATAGCAGCTGCTCCTTTGACACGGTGAAGGTAATACCAAGCATCTAACTTCCTGCAGTCTTAATCTTCAGGTGTTAGCAGTCAGTGCCACAACACTCAGCATGCTGATATAACTGAATGCCATTCACGTTTTAAACTGTTGCTCCTAAGGGAGAGACAAATCTACTACTTTAGTAATAATTAGTCTTTCTCACCTCATCTCGTTTCCTACATTCCACCTTTCCTCACCTCTCTGAGCAGAGTCTCCCTCGTGGCTCTTTCTCTCCAAATATGTGTAATCAACACAACAAGACATTCCCTGGGAGCCCTCTTTAAGGCATTAATCAGATTGGATTGGATTGCAATGCCACGGGGGGTCATTACAACTGATATTCTTTTGACAGGGACACAGAGCAAAGAGATCCCTTTGACGGAGAAGGATGGGCCTGTAACAGTTCATTTACACAGCTCCCCATCATGCCTCTTTTTCTTATCACAACCTTTTTTCTATCTTTCCTGAACTTTTCAGGATTTCTTGCATCAATATGTTGCTGTGCCAGTCGTTCTTTCACTTCACTCTGTTTCTTCAAGGTCAGCTCACCACCATCTAATTCACTTCCTACGGCAAACTCCATCCCTGAATCCGGCTGACTGTCCGTCTCCCTCTGGAGCACAGATTTATCTCAATTACTCCATCGTCGTATGCCTGCCTAAACATGAACATCTGAGAGCCAGGTTCACTCAGTGAGAAACAGTAAATCTTCTGGTGTCTTTTCAGTATCCTTTGGATAAAGAGAGAGGCTGTAAATTCCCCTAATGCAATACGCATCTTTATCTGCAGAGGCAGGAAATGCAGCCCATGACAAGGAGAATGTGGACTAATCTACTGGCTTTTCAACAAACATTGAGAAATATTCGTAGGCAACACATAAACTGGTGTTAATCCCCATACAAAGCCATTATAGTGATCAGTCTTCATTGTTGTTGCTGTGAGATGATGAATACATTGGTCTGGTCTTGTTTTTATTCTTCCAAACAGGCTGGCAGCTATTCCGAGCATTTTACACAGAAGGCATGCTGAGTGCAAGAATGTCAAAAAAAAAAAACAAAAGCAGTGAGGAGGAGAATAGTTGGATGAAGGGAATTTAGGCAAGAAGACGATGCAGTCAAAGGGGACGAGAAGATATTCAGGATCGGTGAGGGGAGAGAGAGGAGAAAATCAGTATTGAGAGAGAGTCCTGTCTGCCTCGTCGTGTCCTTGTGCAGGATTTATGAGCTCTAAGATCAGGGACAGGTTTAGGATAGGAGTGGGAAAGTGAAAGAAGAACGTTGATGATGAGGATGGCGATTCAGCGGGAGGAAGTAACGGTTTTAGATTTAAGTAGGCTGCGGGCATAGTGTGGGTAAAGACTCGCCTGCATAATACCAGGTGACAAGAAGGGAAACAGCAAGGTTAAAAGGACTGGAAGATCGGTATGGAGGAGGAAAGAAGAGGGTGCACAGATTAAAGGAGAGCCCAGACATTACCAAAGAGTTGAAGGTCGGTGATTTCATTAGAAATCAGAAGATACAGGTAACAGAATAACAACAAAGCTAGAGACAAAAAACCATGCAAAGGTAAGAGAGCCCCAGAAAAAAAGAGGAGCAGGAGAAGATCAAGTTAGGTGTGATGGAGAGCAGAGGGAAGCAAGCAAAGGAGAGGAAAGGTGCCGTTTGAGGGGAGGGTGATGTTGTGTGGGCGGTGTAATCTGTCTGTGTCAGAGGAATGATGAAGGGGCCAGCAGGGAGAGCTCTGCAGTTCACCTCCTGGCCTCTGGAGGAAACAAAATGACCCTGGTCCTCCCCCCTTCCCACCTCCCGTCTACAGCGCCACTTCACCTGCACAATTTATGACTAGCAGGGTCGGCTCAGGGTTGCCAAGTACGAGGACGGTCGCGAATCCAGTGACGATGGCAGTTTGTGCCTTTATGCACACCTTTAGTGTGTATATGTGTGTGTATGATTGTAGATGTTGAAGAAAATACTGATGTAAAGAAAGTTGATTTTTCTTTTAAGACCTGAAGCAAAGTGTTAAAATGTTTTTTTATTATTTTTTTTAAAGAACTAAACAACAATCAAGGAAAAAACGATAATGTTCTGCTCAATGACAGTATGTTCATGCTGGGTCAGGCACAGCTTCAATTAGACATAGACATATGTTATCAGATACTGAACCTTGGCTATGAGGCAGACAAGACCCCACCTGTGACGACTCCAGATCATACGTGTTGATTGTGAAATAGTTTATCGTCCTTGAACTTTTTTTTATTTCATAAAACTACAGTCACAATTATTTTTACCATCACAAACATTTAGTGAAGTTACAGCTGTAGGCATTTAGAAAAGTAACAACAACTAATGTTTTTTCAAGTTAAACTGCCCAAATTCTGTTTATTTCTTAATGGTTTAGCCTAAATCTAATATAAAGAATAAAGAAAAGGCCTGCTTGACATATAAGCCCTGAAGACTCTTTAATGTCGTGTAAACATGTTTAATTTTGCTTTAAAAGCAGGTGTTTCAACATGGGTTTTGAAAATAATAACTGGGACTTGAAAAGGTATGACTGTTAGGAAAAACGTTTGTTTTATTATGTAGAAAGTTGGGCAGTGTGAAGGTAAAGCTCACCTGGTTATATACGTCAGAAGAATATTAAATGTTTGGGACGTTATCCCAATACTACAACATTTATATCTAGAAACGAAATAAAGCTGTAGTTTCTTTAAAATGGTTTGTTATATTCTTCATTTCTGATGTTTTCTGATGCTTTTCTACTTCTGCAATCTTCATTTAGCTTTAAATGAAAATATTTGCTTCGGTTTGGGCGTAAATTTCAGATTAAAATCACCTGATCTGACATCAACAGCCAACAGCACTCTATAGTGTTTTAAGATTGTTTAGCTTTTCAAGGTGCTGTCTGACCGTTTTTGACTGAGGAGTCTGATTATAAATGTTTTAAGTGAACCATAATAAATGAATTAACTCTCTGCTGGATGTGTCACAAGGCAAAATTTGCCAACATGTTTTGGCCAATCGTCAAATTAATTCAGGACGAAGGCAAAACAAATAAGTGATTGCTCAATTAAGCAGCTAATGGATTTCTGTATGAATCTGTTTTTAACCTTCCATCATGCCTCCTTGTACCATTTAATTGTTTTGGTTTCAGGCTGCACTCTATTTACATTGATTGATTTTTTTTTTTTCCTTTTTAGGTTTTGTTTCCATAAAGTCCTTTCAGGCATGTTTGAGACAAAGAAATCTGTGCATAAATCTGACACGACCTAATGACAAGCCATAAACAAAATGTGTTCGTAAATGAAGTGATTGAGCCAGAGACAGAGGAAGGAATACTAAAATATGGCTTATTGTCACAGATGCTAAGTGAAAGCAATCCCAGGGAATTGACTGCATGCGATGCTGAAGGGGTGAGGGTTGAGTCGTGGGATATTATTGCAGAGTAGTTGAGTCAAAGGGCTATTCTCTGCATGGAGATGAGGCAGAAATGAAGGTCACTCCTCATCCATAACAGATGATTCATAGTCTGCCCTGACCTTTAATACCTGGATTTACTTCTTTTCCTTTTTCCTTGCTCTCCACATACTGCTATGCTCCTCTACAAGGAGAGTTCAAGTATAGGCTTCCCATAGCAAAGCATAGCTACCAAGCTGGTGTCCATACGGTGGAGTGCAAGTAAAGGTAAACATATGCACACATGCAGAGATCTATGTGTGCGCGCTTGTTTGAAGACTGGATGCCCATTTCTAATGCACATTTGCACAGGCGTCAAATGTCAAAAGTTCACTGCAGCACCCTGCTCACATCCAATGTGACAAATAACTTCTTCCTCCCGTTGCATTGTTCTAATCCCTTTAGTGGGCTCTGGAATGGAAATATAATTACATTTCTGTGGTGCAGTGCCTTTGATAAGACAGCCGCTTGCCGAGCTGAATGACTAACTGAGTTGGAAGCCCTCTTCTCTCTCCTCTTAGCTTCACTCATCTCTCCTCCTCTCGTCTTTGAGTCTCCTTTTTTTGGGGGGGGGGGGGGGCCTTACCCCCACCCCCATTGTTTCAGGAGTCTCATCCTTACTCTCTCTCACCCACGCAGGTATTGCTGTGGATAAGAGAGGAGTTGTCTACTTCGTGGATGGCACCACCATTCAGAAGATTAATGAGCGGGGTCTGCTCTCCACTGTGATAGGCTCTAACGGACTGATGTCGACCCAGCCGCTAAGCTGTGATGCACGCATGGATATCAGCCAGGTAAGCTAATAACGCTGCAGAATTTCAATGACTAGCAGAGAGCCTCATTTGGCTCTCAGAGATTGTCTAAATAATTTGTGGGAGCATTTGTCTCCTGAATGTCATCTATGTCAGCTAATTAAAATCATTAAATCAAAATGGCAACAGATAGCAAAGTTTGTTGTTCTTTTTCAGCAGCTGGTTATTTTGTCAACTTCCTTTTCTAAACTTGTGTTTTTGTGTGAGAAGGACAACGTGTCTCGACCCAAAGACAGCTGCTGTGCAAGTTTCGATCAGCCATCCCTCAGAACACTCTGCTAACTAATATCAGACCTATTAGAACAGAGGATGAATAATAGATGAGCTGCTAGCTCTGTGGGGAGATATCTGCTCCCACATAGTGCCTGTGTATGTCTGTGTGAATATGCGTGTTGAAGCTAAGTGAATTCCCCAAAGTGCTATTTCATGTCTTAGCGCCCCGGCTACGTTTCAGTTCCTATGTTTGTTCGTCACTGGTCTGATCGCATCTGTCCTCCATCGGAGTTGGCTCTCTTTTACCACTGTGACCTCAGCCGGTATTGACGGAAACTCCTGTAGCCCTGACAAGACAAACATTGCTGTAGAAATGGTAAATGAGCAGCTCAGGGCCTGCACGCTGTATACAGATGAGGACAAACATATTGGTGCCCTGGGTGGAGATGTGAAAACAAAGCCTTGAATAAGTATTCAACTATTAATAGTGCATTTCAATCTGAGATGGAAATCTAGAGAACTAGCCATCCGTTACTTGGATCGCATTTATTCAGTTCAAAAATAAATCTACAAGTAAAAATAATGGCCTGTTTTTAGTGCTTTTTAAAACCCACTTTTACCAGTATGACTTCATGTACTTCACCTACAGTAATTCACTAAGAGCTGGAAAAGAGAAAAAAAACCTGAAACCAATCATCTTCACTCAAGCTCTCACAGTCGGTCAGTATCCTGCCTTCGCTTTAATGCTCTGCTCTTCAGATCATCCCACAAGTTTTCTATTGGATTTATTTCTAGGATTGAGGTGGAGATGAAAAAAGGTTCATTTAGACCTACATTC
>JAUZNJ010033446.1:0-13161 GCA_034780135.1 Jordanella pulchra
TGAATTGACGCTGTATTGGCTGCAAAAGGAGGCCCTACACCATACTAATAAGTTATTGTGGTCTAAAACCAGGTGTTGCAGTTTCATTGTCCCAACCCCTGTGTATTTATATATTCGTAGATTGATAGATTATACAGAGTGAACATTAAAATAAAAATTAACACAAAAGTTATCTGTTAACTAGCTTAGTCCTGCATGCACATGTGCACATACTGGTAAATTGAAATTTTTATTCCTGAGATGACTAAAACATCCAAGCATCCTGTAAATTGTCTACTCAAGTTAACTCTGATAATTGAATCAAGATGTGTATTTTCCCTTTAGGTCTTCTTTCTCTATCAGTTAAAGGAGCAGAGGTGGCCTCAATGACTATGGATGTGATACAGAGTCTCCCTAATCTGGACTGGCTGTCTGTGTGGATCAAAGCATATGCCTTCATACATGCAGGGGACAATCAAAGAGCCATCAACACTATTTGGTGAGAATTATATTTATGCTACATATTTCAGCTATCAAATTTTATGTGACTGCCCCAAAATAAAACCATAAAACATTTTGCTCTCAGCTCTCTGGAGAAGAAGTCACTGCTGCGAGACAATGTGGATCTTCTGGTGAGCCTGGCAGATGTCCATTTCAGGGCAGGTGATACAAAAAATGCCATTCTTAAATTTGAACAAGCTCAGATGCTGGATCCTTACCTCATCAAAGGCAAGTCAGAGGAAATCTTCCCATGGTTATATTCTTATCAGGCTTTAATCCGGGCGTGATTATATTGAACTTTGCATTTATGCTCAAATATATTTTCATGACTTCACAACCAGTTGTTTCACATTAAAACACTGGTTTGGAAACCTAAAAGAGTTTTCTTTTCTTTCTTTTTTTTTACTAACAGGAATGGATGTCTATGGCTACTTGATGGCCCGGGAGGGACACCTGGAAGATGTTGAGGTGCTTGGAGGGAGATTATTTAATATTTCTGACCAGCATGCTGAACCTTGGGTGATCTCTGGGTGAGTACTTGAACAGACAACTCCAAGGGGGATATGTATGTGTGTATTAGTCAGTATTTTAGATGGATATGAAGATTTGTGCATTAGTTATTAATAGGTCTCTCAAACATTTTTTTAAATTGCAGAATCTTCGTAATTAACTACGATTAATACTGTAAAATGCCATTTATTTTGCATATCAAGGCAGTTCTAAGCTCAAAATGTAGGAGTATCTAACCATAGTCTACTGTGGGAATAAAATAGACACACATGATTTCTTTTTTGATCTTTTTATATAAAAAGTGCAATTTAGAAAAACTTCCAAATATTAAAAAGAATAGAAGTAATGTGCTTACTTTGAAATATTACTTACTTTGAAATATTAAATATTTCTGGTTTTCTTTCTACCTGAAAAAATTAATACCACCAACTTAGGTGATAACTTGAAAAACTTTCTTTTTCATTCTTCAAATCTTTTTTCCAAACTTTAACAGGCTGTTTTAAACTCATATTTTGTTATCTTTCACATTTTACCGCTTCACAATAATGGCAAAAGGGGATGACTACGGGTTAGTAAATGGGAGCTTACTTCTGAAATGCATAGAAAAAAATGCAATATGGATTCTTTTTAATCACTCAATTATAGATTGATGCATTAACGCTGACAGCCCTAGTCATTATTTAATCAATGTGATATAATTTCCTGGTTGAGCTGTTTAATTTATTTAATTTTTTTGTGTCGTTCAGCTGCCACAGCTTTTATAGCAAGCGCTATTCTAGAGCCCTCTACCTGGGTGCTAAAGCCATCCAGTTGAACAGCAACAGTGTCCAAGCCCTCCTACTCAAGGGGGCAGCACTGAGAAACATGGGCCGAGTTCAGGAAGCCATCATCCATTTCAGGGAGGCCATGCGGTTAGCCCCATGCAGACTTGACTGCTATGAAGGCATGTCTTTAATTTTTTTTTTTTTTAGCCTTTGATTGCCTGTTTTTTTTTTTTTTTGGAATACAATATTTCTTATCTGCACTCATTAACCTGCATGTTCATATCTTCAGGTCTGATAGACTGTTATCTGGCCTCCAATGGAATTCGAGAAGCTATGGGAATGGCAAACAATATCTATAAGACTCTTGGGGCAAATGCACAGACTCTGACCATTCTTGCCACCGTGTGCCTGGAAGATCCTGTTACACAAGAGAAAGCCAAAGCTCTACTTGACAAAGCTCTCGCTCAGAGACCAGATTACACCAAGGCTGTGGTAAAAAAGGCTGAACTGCTCAGTGCGTACCAGTTACAACACAAACTTTAAGTTGCATGTAGGAAACTAAATGTATTTATGTCAGTTATAAAATTTGAACTTGTCTTTTTAAATTTTAAGGAGGAATAGTTTGTACACAAATATTAATGTCATAAATACTTTTTGTGAAGATCGGGAGCAGAAATATGAAGAAGGGATTGCTCTTCTACGGAATGCACTGGCAAATCAAAGTGACTGCGTCCTGCACAGAATGTTGGGAGATTTCCTGGTCGCCGTCAATGATTATCAAGAGGCCATGGACCAGTACAGCATAGCATTGAGGTAGATATAAATACATTTAAGTTTGTTTCCACAATCAAGTACACTTTTAGTCTTTTAAAGTGAGATATTAACAGCTGTTTTCGTTTTCCTAAAAATGTAAAGTATGTGACGAATGTTTGTGACAATGCTTTTGATTTGTTGTCACTTTCTTACCTAAAGTGATTCTTGGATGGGTTTTGTATCTTAGCTTGGATCCTAATGACCAGAAGTCTTTAGAGGGAATGCAGAAAATGGAGAAGGAAGAGAGTCCCACAGATGCCACGGTGGAACTAGATGGTGATGACATGGAGGGCAGTGGGGAAGAAGGAGATCTGGAAGGTAGTGACAGTGAAGCAGCTCAATGGGCTGATCAGGAACAGTGGTTTGGGATGCAATGACCCAGGGTCACAGAGGAACTCTCAATAAGTCCCACACCTTAGCCCACCAAAAGCCACTTTCAGCCACTGTCCTGGGAAAACGGACCTTCCTTCTGGTGGCACCCTGGAAGTTATATAGCCGCTAAATTCAGGATTTAGCATCCCAAAAGGGCTCCTAAATCCTGGTTGGTAAGACCATAGAAGGGAATTTCCAGACTCTAACCATCAATTTTTTTGTTTTCTGTTACTTTACTTTATAGAGTAGCTTAATGCAGGGCTCAAGCCAAATCCACTTTTCTTTTGCCCACATCACCACCTTTATTCTTATTTTACTAATGCCTCATTTGTTCGTATCGGTCACTGCATCAGACTCATAACACCAGTTAGCATCTAACGATATAAGGAAAAAGAAGATAAATATTTCAGTTTGTAGTATGAAATTTAAAGGAAAAAAATGCCCTTGTCTTTTACTCTTAAAATGAGCTTTTCTGTACCACCGCATCTGTTAGCAAAGTTGTGTTGTACATAAGTGCTAATAAACCAAGATCTGTTCTTTTTAAAGATGCTTTCAGGTAAGCAAATACATGATAGCAGTCCCACACAGCTGTGTAAGAGAGGGACAAAAACATGTCAGACATATATGTTCCAAATACATTTTGTTTTCATCTGGCATGATATTCACTGTCACATCAAGAAATGTGAATTTGCCTGGATATTGTGACTGTTTAACATTTGGTGTTTAATAAAGACATGAACTCACTAAATTGTAAAGTGTTACTTAACAATTATAAGTAAAATGCTAATATTTTTATACAAATTTTAATACATATATAATAAACTTGCAATGATTCTGACATGCATTAAACTGCCTCATTTATTGTGCAGGATACCATTTGAGTGAAACCCAAACTAAAAAAAACTACTACTGATTTCTGATTCAGCTTTAAGATCTTTTTTTTTTTTTGAAAAAGGAACTGATGAAACATATTTCTTGACATCTCTCAGCAATTGGTTATCACGGTTAACAAATTGAAATTTTCATATGGCAAATAGATTCTACAGTCAACGTCTAAGCTGGTCCTTTGGATTTTCAAGTATTCACTGCTGTAAATAGAAATTAGTCGCACATTATAATATTTAATGGTTTTTAGATTTTTCTCATGTATCAATACAAATGAAACATAAAAATCTAAAAACATCCCTGTTTTTGTTTTTTCCCCCCTAAAACTCAGAATTGA
This sequence comes from Jordanella pulchra, assembly GCA_034780135.1. Classification (NCBI taxonomy): domain Eukaryota; kingdom Metazoa; phylum Chordata; class Actinopteri; order Cyprinodontiformes; family Cyprinodontidae; genus Jordanella; species Jordanella pulchra. The sequence goes on from JAUZNJ010033446.1 coordinate 4,162, forward strand.
GCTGAGGTGCATTCTGTTTCTAAAGCTGAAATTTGAATACTTGTTTCATATTAGATTCATTGGTCTCCTAATTGTCCTTGGGGTGGAGCGGTGTGCTCTTGTTTAAATGCATTGCAGGGCCCATTTCAGGGAAAGTGTCACGTTGGGGGGGCAGGCTGCTCCTTGTGGGTTCCGATGCCTGGACCCTACACTGGGACTTACTGTTTTTGGGTCAGGGGTCATGTCTAGAACTAAGGTGTGAATGAGTTTAGGTTGGGGTTAGGTATGAACCTGTAATGGTTAGGGTATGGGTCACGGTTAGGCTGAAGTCAATGGAAAGGCCCAGCAAAGATAGTGAGACAAGTTTGTGCGTGTGGCTTTGTTTCTTTAGATAGGGACAATTTTTTGTTAAAAGGCTGCATTGTGCGATCTTCAGTTGGATGTCACGGTCCAGGGTGTAAACACTGTTCATCTGAAATGCAGAGTGGTGAACACCCCACGGGGCTCACGGAAATCACCTCAGCCACTGTGACTAGTCTGAATGCACCATTAGGGTTAGCATTAGTGATCCACCCATAGCGTTTAGGTTCAGGGTTGGGCTGTAGTAATCGCATACAGAGGAAAGGAAGTCAATAGAAAGCCAACTAAGAATGTGATCCGTTGATATAAAATCATAGCACTGATATATTCCAAGACTGTGTCATCTGATTTTGATCATTGTGGCTTACAGTTAATGAAAAGCCAAATTTTAGTGTCTCAGAAAATGTCAATACTGTGAAAAAGTTCATAGCATCTCTCCCTTATCGGGGTTACTGAGCTAAACTTAAAACACCTGCAAAGGTTTCTGAGCCTTTAAAAGGTCTCTCACGGGGCGTGCAGGTGGCGCAGTGGTTAGCGTGCACGACCCATGTACGGAGGCCTTAGTCCTCGACGCGGGTGACCCAGGTTCGAATCCGGCTTGTGGTCCCTTCCCGCATGTCTCTCCCCCTCTCTCATACCCCCTTTCCTGTCAGCCTACTGTCAGAAAAAAGAGGCACTAGTGCCGTAAAAAGCTCAAAAAAAAAAAAAAAAGGTCTCTCACTCTGGATCAGAAGACTACTCAATCATGGTGAGCCCTGCTGACCACAAAGGATCATTGTTGAAGAAGTTGGTTGTTCATATCCAAAGCCATAACCAGAAAATTGAGCAGAATGATTGAGTGATAGGAAAAAGTGCACAGGCAACAGGGAGAACTGCAACCTTGTCAGGATTATCAAGCAAATCCTTTTACCAATTTGGGGAGTTCCTAAAGGGTAGACTGGTACCTGAGTCATAGCATCAAGAGCCACCATACAGACTGAAGCCATTCCTTAATCGGCAACATGTCAGAAGAGTTTTACTAGGGCTAAGAAGTAGTGGCGGTTCCAAAACACTTTCATAGGGGTGGCCAGGCAGGGATCAATGTGCACTGAGGGACGGCTGAAAACTTGGGCCGGACAATTTTGCATAAAATCAGAATTGTGATTATTTTTAACCAAAATTGTGATTTTTATTTCCATTTTGCTTTGCACTAACCCCAAGCTTGTCAGTGTTTCACTCCAGACTTTCAGGTTTTGAAACATTGTTTGCCTGAGTACATTGCTACATGACTTCACTGTAATCTTTGTGTAAAAAAGGGCACACTTCTACTGTCATGCATAGATCTGCATCCTAGCTGCAACTATACCTTTCCGTGTGGTGACAAACCAACTTGAAGTATTTTACTGCCACCGAAAGGGCTGGAGTGAGAAAGTTTTGTGTCTTACTCTTGTTAAATACAGTGTGATTAAAACTGAATGCATTTGCAATATGATCACAATTTAACAAAATGCAATTTCAAACTCATAGAGGCAATCAATTGCCCAGCCCTACCAAAAACTCATGGCCGCTAAAACCAATTTGGGGTCAATCTATACTGATGACAGTGGACCAACAGAAAAATGAATGCAGATCTACAGTTTTTGAATAAATCACTGAAAACAGACCAGATTCTCACAAGAGTCATTATAACAAAGCTACACACATTTTTATGTTTGTACTGTTTAAATGAATTTGTAGTTCTACATAATGAATACATTAAATGGAGTAATTCTTTATAAAGGAATCCAAGATGCTTGCTTGCAGAGAGAAACTCGTCCCCATTAAAACATCATGCTTCCCTTGTTTGACAAGCTGTATGAAAAATGCCGATTTTATTTTCAAGCAAGACCTTGAAACCTCCTATATATCCAAAGATGCTAAACACTGATTCACTAACAATTTTGTTCCTGTTCTTGGTTGGATGGTGAAGTCCGCTGCTTTAAACCCCATAGAAAATGTATGGGCAGTTATCAAGAGGAAGATGAAGATCCCAGATGCAAAAATATAGATGACCTACAGGCAGTTTATCAAGGCAGTCTGGGCTTCCGTTACATTCTGTTCAGTTGTCACACCTTTCTTGAGGAAGGCATAAGCTAGGTGGCTGGCTGCCTTCAACAATTTCTTTTTTTTTTTTTTTAACAAAGACTTTATTTTATCAGATCAATATTCAAAATTTAAGATTAATACAATAAGTCAGAAACAACAATATCCATATAAACAGTTGAACAACAACAACCAAAGAAGTCGAAAATCCAGGATTTTTTACATTGGGGATGAAATAAAGGAAGAATCTTTCTCGAGTGATTTTTATCTTTATCATAACAGTGATATGTGTTAGGTCTACCTATAAAATATGTACCTGTGTTTTTACATTATTCATACTTACTATAATATTAATTGCAAATATGTCTTCAAAGGGTTCCATCTTTTCTTAAATAAATCAGTGGACATGTTTAGATTTGCTGTTATTTTCTCCATTGTATAAACGTTTGGCTACGAGAACAAGGATACCAAATAAGTATCGTTCTTCTTTACTTAAATTATTTGGGGGAATTCCCACAACAAAGATCCGGGGGTTCCAATCAATATAGGTGTGCAAGATATTTGAAATTTCCTCTCTAATTCCCTCCCAAAATTTCTTAATCTTTGGGCAATCCCAAAAGACATGAGTAGGATCTCTACTAGTGCTCAGTGTCCTCAGTACAAATTTGATTTAGTTTGATCAAATTTGTAGATAATATACAGAATTTTGAAATATCTAACGAATATTTTCCAATAAAATTCTTTCCATGTTGGACTGTTAGTCAGTTTATGTCCAGTTACACACACTTGCTCCCATTCTTCATCTTCAATCACAACATTCAATTTCTAGTTCCCATCTTTCTTTTATCACAGGAGATCCCTTCGACAGACATGATTGTAAGTATTTGTATAACTTCAACACAGTATTATTATATTTTTTTTCCTTGGTGATCTTTATAAAGAATAATTCTAAATCAGTAGGTCTTGACTGGAGAAGGGACCAGTCGGTGTGGGACATCAGGTAACTTCTCAATTCTCTATAAAAATCAGATGTGCTGAACCCGTACTTCTCCTTAATCTGGTTAAAAGATTTCAGAATCTCCTCTTCAAACAGGTCGTCAATAAAAATTTAATTCTTGCTTTGCCAGGTTCGAAATCCTGGATCTTGTTGCGCTGGTTTTAAGTCTATTATATCCCAAATTTTTTGAAGCTCTAGATCTAGATTGAGGAGTTTTCATATTTTTTCTAATCATGTTTAAAGTCCTTTGAGTGCTTTTCATCCATATATTTGTAATTTTGTACTTATTCCAGATTTCAGTCGAGCAGAATACAAAGATTTTAAAATTTTCCTTTTTGATAAAGCTTGTTAGAGTGGCTCTGGTTATCCTGAGCTATCTCTACAGTTGCGATAGGCTTAGACTCTTGGAGGACATAGACCAGTTTTCATCGTTCTGCTTCATTCTATCTCTATTCTTCTATTCTGGAGTATTTGTTAGTTCAACCTCTAACTTTATGCTCTCTCTGTTTTTTGTCATCTTGGGACACCATCCTGGAAAGACATATCAGCTGTGCTGATAACATCAACATCTTTTTTAATATAGATGTTGGAGCATGGCTTGCTTTTCAGTGAAGTCCTATTTCTCTTACTGTGACTGCTCTCTTTTATTCTCTGACATGAGAACTGGCTCAGAGCTCGTCTGCCTGGCTGTGTCTTTCTTAGATGGAGTCGCCAGTTGAGCTAGTTAACGGTTACCTTTTATATCTCTGCTTCTGTCTCCTTGAATCCCAGTCGGCCTCTCACACCAAGCATGGTTCTGCTGGAGGTTTCTTCCTGATAAAAAGGAGTTTTCCTCTCCATGGTAGGTGCATGCATGTTCAGTATAAAGGATTGCTGAAGAGCCAATGTCACAGTGCAAGCAAATGCCTACATTTGATACATGTTCATACAAGAGAGGTGAATCCTACAAGGCCAATAACTTGATGCAATGCTAAATTACTCTGCTCCATTCATCCACCACTTCATCTGGTATTTCAAGTACTGTACTAACAGTAAAATGGAAAATTTTCTGTTTTGGAAACAGAAGAGAAGTTTCTTTGTCAGATAATGGTTTTACACACTACCCCTTTATTTCACATGTCAAATATGATTGCTGCTTTGCCCAATAGCTGTTGAACCTCTACATTAATGCACAGGAAGAGACACTGTAGCACTGCTTCAAAGACACCATAACAAATGAAGTAAGATCCTCATATATGACAGCTTTAATTACCTGAAACGGTTCATGTGGTATACTTACAAATACAGTAGAGAAGTTTGGCAACAAAATGCCTGACCAACTTACAGTAAAATATATGCAAGACTGCCTTCCCAGTTATGGCAAAATATCCTCCAAAAAAGTTGCATGTATCAGTGCAAAGAAAAGTAAAACTACATTTTCTTTTAAATACTCCATAAAACTATCTTCTTAAAAAGAAATCAAACTGATTTTTAGGCTTCATAACATTCGTACTAACTGATGAAAATCTAACAGATGTGTTAAGTAAAACTGTACACTACTCTTCAGAGGGTTATGATTAAACAGTTGGCTGTTGAACATGCAACATCAATTAATGACCAGTACAATGTATTACAATAGCCTGAAAAAAATAGAGACAACTAAAATATTTCATCTAAGGGTCCTCATGCAGAAAGATGGAAGGATGAAAAACCAGGACTGGCTGGTTTCGTATAACTACGTGTCTACAGCCTTTATACAGTGATGGATGAAATAACTAAGCCACCTGCCACTGTATCACAGCATGCAGCTTTTTCGTCGAGATGTCACCCAAAACACACATGCAGACCACAGAACAAAACCCAAACTTTCTGAGAAACAAAATGCGAAGGTGGGCCTATTTGGTCTTTCCTGTAAAAAGAAAACAGAAAGGAAGAAAAAATAATGTAAGATTTAAGAAGAAAAAGCCTTACTAAACAATAATAAATGTAAATATCCTGTACTTGGAAACTTGTTTCTACCAGTTTAGAATTAAAGTAACAAGCAACTCTTGTTTGGCATGAAAACATCTTGTTGGACGGGCACTGGCACTGATTGCATTTCATACACAATCTCAATATTCACTGTTTTACCAAAAGGCATTTCTGTTAAACCTTAGTATACACACTGCAGTAATTTACAGGGTTTTTTTCTGAAACTGAGAACATGATGGTGGTGGGCATGCTGGTTAGAGAGTTCTCACTCTCCAGAAGTTAATCCCTTCATTTATAAATATGACCATGAAGAAGCCATGCAGTAACACACGGTAGGCTACCAACATTGCTGCTTTTTGACAAAAACAAAGAAAATATACACAGATGTATGTTATGTACAGATATACAACAGCTGTTAAAGCCTTAAAAATAACATTTTTACTGTTCATGTTGTGCTCTTCTGAGTCTTACAGCTTGGTGCTTTCTTTACATATTCAAGTACAGTATGTGTGCGATATATCACATATTTTAGCCAAACCATCAAGAGCAGACCTAACATAAAGAAAAGCTGAAAATAATCATGAAAAAATATATTCTCTTTAAGTATGCACAGAAGCAGAGAAATTTGTTGAAACATTTGGTAAAGATGTGTGATAAACTTTAAACCACATTCCCCTGTAATTGTGTTTTTTTAACAGGTTTGGCTTAATTACAGTTCTGACAGGATTTGTCTTTCAGGAAACGGCACATTTAAGAGTCAGAATAATACACCAAGTCCTTAATTACAAAATAAGTTGACAATTATTTATTAAAACAATTGCTAATTGTCAACTAAATGTTCAGCCCCGTAAACAGTTTACAAAACTTTAAACATCTCACAGAGCACCGTTCAACTGTAAATGTGGTTGTTTTTTTTAACTGGAATTTGCCTGATCTTAATCAGACAATAGAAGTTATTGTTCCCCCAGAGTTTACAGTACATGTACGTCTGTGGTGGAAGGACTCCCAAACATCACAAAGGAGTGTAGATAGTTTCCAATGGTTGTCATTACCCACCTAGCAAAAAGAGTTTGAAAAGACATTGAAAAGGCGACATGAGTTACGTTGAAAAGATGTCTACATTTGGCTGAAAAGTGAAAGGTCAACAGCCGTAGCTTTCAGATCGTTATAAACATCCATTATTGGACTAAAATCAGACAAAGTCAGTCTGGCCAAACACAGCCAATTATCAACAACAGTTTCTGGGCTGAATCAAGACTATGACAGACTGACCAGATTAAGCCTAAAAACCAATGTCTAAATGACGTCTAAATGACGTTGGTTTTTGGGGGGTAAAGCTTGGTGAAGCAGACCGTCTCCAGTATGAACACTGGAGACGGTCTGCTTCTACAGACTGGCTTTATGTTTGTTGTAGGTAAAAGAAATGAGCCTCTGAGTTACAAGTTAACCATGTCCCAGCAAAAAAGAAAGTTGTACATCCCTAATTAGAATTTTTTTTAATTACCTGATCTAATTAGAACAAATGCTAAGTATTAGTTGAAATAACTAAAGATAAAATTATTAAAGAGGGATTGCTTGAGGGGATATTTTTTCAAAAGCAATTGCTTCTTAACTCAAAATGAATACATGTACTCAAATTGAAAAGATATTCTAAGGCTTTTAAAACATCTTTACCAGGGGTACCTAAGTAGTCAACAAATATTTAACAATAGGCTTTCATTAAAAGTTGCTGTTATACATTTCTGTTCTTTTATTTTAGTTGGTAGAGAAATGTACATTTAAAAAAGGGGCCCATGTGAGCTGCAAAAGTGGTATGTACCTCAATACTTTTAGTGATAACCTTTTAATGGTGTTTAGACAAATGGATGCTGTTGATAATAATGGCAGCATTGAGCTAGCTGCGCTCTGTCTATTGAAGAGAATAATGTAAGTGTACAGAGCTTCAAATGAAGTGAGATTCACTTATTGCAACATTTTGCCCTCAGTTAGGTTCTGCACTTTAATTTGTTAGAATCCTGCTTTCAACGCACTTAGACTCTATTCTCCATGTCTTCAGTTATAAAATATTAATAGAAAACACTAAATTCTTTGTACAGCGAACCACAAAGCTCCAATATCAAAGGCTTCTCTAAGTCATCTCACTGCTGCCTGAAGATGAGAGAAGCTTGGTAGTAAAGTAACAGCTGTACCATTAGTCATTAAAATGTGACAAAATACTTTCTGAACCTCCCACCCACAAATATTTATCAGTGTAAATCTAAATAGAACATATTTGACAGTTGGTCAAAGCAGGTGCAAATGTTTAAAAGTTTCCCATAGCTAATGTAACTGTTGGATGAGTGTTAATGTCCACTTCACACAGGTGTGCAGGAGTAGTGCAATGGAAGCAGTTAGGGCCACAACATGGCAGACGCGTTAGTGTCGATGCTGTAGATCCACAGCACTACAGGCAGGGAGATGGCCACGAAGAGCCAGGAGATGCCCTCAGTGCATGCAGTCAGGCAGCAGTGTCTGCTGGCCGGCTTCTCCAGCTGTTTACCCAGTTCCAAATAGTTCCTGGCAGCAAACTTCAGCAACTCATCTAGCAGGATGACGGGCAGGGAGATCTTCAGCACCATCACCCACTGGGTGGTATCAAGCGGGGTGATCTGGAAGATGACCTAGGACAGTGTAGAGATAATGGTTTTCAATAAATAACAGTGTTTTTGACTCCAACTGTGGTCCTGAGAGGACTGCCTGGTTACCAGTAGGGGTTTAATGGGACACCAGTTGCATGTTGTAGAAGGTATCAAAGGTATCAAAGTCATGTTTTAGTAGGCTTTCAATACATTTCAAGGTACGTAAACAAAAACGTGAATTTTTTTTATGTTTTTCTGCAGTAAAAGTGATCTGATTATATAATATATATTGATAATAATATTCTATCTATTCAAGTATTGTTGACGTGGTGAATTAGAATCAAATGGAGATTTAGTTTTATTATGTCAGCATGGATGGATTAATTAACAGTAAAACCATTTGAAAAAAGAATTATGTTCTCGGGAGATGTTCAAATAAAATTGTTTGAACTATTTTGGTGTTATTTTGACTTATAAATTTTCTATTAAATGTTTGTTGAACTTGAATGCACCAAAGAAGCCCAACCTGTATGTCTTCTGTGCCAAAACTCAGTATTTTTGGCTGTTTAAACACCAAAGGCAGCTGGGTTAGCTCTTTTTTGTAAGCTGCGTTGTTCTTTCTAAACACACTTGGTTTAAAATTATTTCTGGTCAGTTATCAGGGGTTAGTGAAAAATACTGGAAAAGCTTTATTTAATTCCAGTGCAACCAAAATCTGACTTCTTTGTAATCAGATCCTAAACAGACTGATATATCCAGAAAAAAACATCTGTAGTTTAATGTGATTTAAAAAGTTAAGTAGAAAAAAACATTCGTATCATTTCAGTATCATTTATAAAAACGTTTTACAAATTGTTCAATCTGTTTTAAGTGAATAAGAAACATATTGTTAAGTATAAAACAGAATGACTGTGTTTTAAGGAATCGTCGGCAAATCAATCCATCCTCATGCAACAACTAATAGGGATTTTTACTAAATACACACTCAGATAAGTTATTATAAACATAGAACCTTTTAAGAAAACTTTATATATT
>JAUZNJ010033447.1:0-13160 GCA_034780135.1 Jordanella pulchra
AAAGAAAGAAAGAAAGAAAGAAAGAAAGAAAGAAAGAAAGAAAGAAAGAAAGAAAGAAAGAAAGAAAGAAAGATTTTCTTTCTATCTGAATGCAGACCAGAATAAACGCTGCTACTTACCAGGTGGCTGATTCTCCACACAAATGCTATCTCTTCTGATGAATCCCTCAGCACAATCGCAGTGGAAGGAGCCCTCCTCGTTGATACAGGCCTCATTTAGCCCAGGGCATGCTATTGCACGTTCACTGCATTCGTCTATATCTGAGAAAGAACGCACAGAAGACGGCTCAATGATAATATAAGACTATGGTATAAAAGTAAATAAATAAATAAAATATACAGAAGATGAAAGAAATAGATGAAATACCCAGACACTTGGCTCCTTTCAGTCTGTAACCACGTGCACATTTCTTACAGCGAGCAGGACCGCTGCCCATACAGCCGACACACGCCTGGTCACAGCCTGGGTGCAAAGGTCAAACAGTCGGCATCATTACTGTCCAACCTGTGCAACTCTGACCTCTGAAGGGAAATCGCCACACTGTGGACATCAGCTTGGTGTAGTTACCACAATCACTACAGTTTCAAGTCTTTAGACTTTATCCTGAATTCAAAAACAAGTTTATTTTTTAGGATGATAAAGTCATAACCAATCATAGGATCAGTTAGTGAGTAAAAATTACAAAGAGCAAACATCACAATTAGCTGAAAGTCTGTCTTTAAAATTATTGTGGCTTTATGCTTTTTAAAACAATCATGTTAAGACCTTGTAAAAGCAGCGGGACCAATTTCCACAATCAGGCTGCTTTAGCCTGAAATACCCAATTCCCACAGGTCTTAAGTCTTCTATATTGGGCCACTAAAAGTCCCCGATTTTAAATCTGATCATGAGTCCCTGATTTTGTATTAACTAAAAGTTCATTCAAGAAGTTGAAAATTCAGTCTAAAATTAAATAGCAGCCAGTGAAGTGAAGCTAAGGCAGGAGTAATGCGAGCTTTACTGCTAATCCCTGTTAAAAGCCTTGCTGCAGCATTCAGCACCGCCTGCATGTGATTCAGAACCGATCAACTGAAACAAAAACAATAATCCACCAAAATAAAACAATGTCAGGTAATATTTCCCAACATTGTTTGAAAGTTAAAAGAAAAAAAAATATCAGAGACATACAGCTGCTAAAAACCACACCCAACTTTCTAAAGGTTTGACTGGACAGGGAATACATCAAATCATCTTAATAACTCTGGATTTATAACATATGGACACTTTCAAGAGGAGATTTTCTAATCAAAGATTTATGGCTGCTTTTCAATATCCGTTTTCTTTTGGGTTTTTTTTTTTTAACTATGGCTTTTAGATTTCACAAATTTCTTTTTTTTTTAAATACCAGCATTAGAAATTGTCTTTCTACTGAGCTTTCCTGCCACAAATGGTCATTAATTATTTAAACTAGGAGAAGAAAGATGATGTGACTTCATGCAGTGCGCTTGTAACAAATCATTTGCTTAAAAACACTTTTTTTTCCTTCCCCATAATAAAAAAAACTGGGCTTAGATCACACATAAGTAAAAAAAAAAATCATTCTATGTAAAACTTCCCTTTGACTATCAAATCTCCATAAGACTGCTCTCATGTCCAAATAAAGCTTCCTCCATAAGTCTGATGTTGATAATCAGACTTAATCCTGTTTCTTTACACCAAATTTATTCTGTTAATCTGAGTAAACAAAGATTTATGGTCCCTCAGGGCTCATTCTGGGGTTTTTGTTCACCATCTATATCCTCTCCCTAGCTGCACTACATCTCCTTCGCTACACATGATGATCACAGCCAACTTTATATTTCTGTATAACCACATGATCACAGACTACAGTCACTGAGTCAGTGTGTCCATTATGCTAGAGAGAGGATGGCTTAAAATTTCTTAATGCAAAGAAGATCAAAGTTGTTTCATTTGGTACCAAATATGCAAAGACCAGCACTTGAGTAGACGCAGTGCAGCTGAAAACATCAGAGGATACATCAGCGAAGCCTGCGTGTCAGTTTGGCTTCGAGGTTTTAAAAACCAAATCTAGTCTATTAATAGCCTACATCAACCTATTGCCATATTTAAAACATTACAAGAACAAAGGGCTTCTGTCAACTCAAGGCAGGAAAAAAAAAATTATTTACAAAATAACTTTTAGGATAATTTGGATTTTATTAACTGGGTTTTTACTACTATGTAAAAAATAAATACACTAAAAATAAAAAAACGAAACAAATACAGCTGCAAGTCATCCAAAAATTTCCTGACAAACACCAGAAAAATGGAACTTTCACCCTGCAGCTCATTTTCATGTCACAGTTTAGCTGTTTGTTTCAAATTACAATTTAAGGCAACTGTTAAAGGTCTACCTAACCTGTTGATGGGTTTTAATACATCCAGCCTAATTGGCACCTCTTGCAGTCGCACCAGAACAACAAGCTCCTTTTAAACCAACCATGACCAAGCAGACTGCAAAGTAACGTCTCATCTTTCTTCCTTTTCTACTGTTCTCATGCTGCCTTCATGTGGACTCGGAATTATGGTAAATACCAAAAGCCGAGATGAAAATTGCAAAAGAACACCCACTCATGTTGGAATTTCCACTGGAAAGCTGGGAAGATTCTATGTCACCCGACTTGACGAAATGAGGTAAACTTTGACCTTTCAACATGGCGGACAGCCGAGAAACGATCCTGTATGATCAATACTGTGTTGATAAGCGTTCTCTCCTGTTGTGTTTTTAGCCTACACCATGCTGAGACATCAATATCTTTACAAATATATCACCATTTAAACTTGCATCTTTTCTTTTTCTTTATGTTTTTTTCAGGCTCTATTGGTCTTTATTTTTGTGGGGTTTTTTTGAGAGAGAGGGGAAGACATGCAGCAAAGATCATCAGGCTGGGATTCGAACCCGTGACAGATGTGTCGAGGACCGATGCCTCGTGTACACTTTAACCACTGCTCCAACGCCACACCCAAACTTGCCAGTCGTCAGTCAATGGATTTGATGCATCCTTTTCTTCTAGTAGAAGATGAATTAGAAAGTCTAGAACTTTCTTGCCCAAGTCAGGATTATATTTGGATCCAACATGTTTCTCTACCACAACAAAAGCACTTGAAGCTGCTAATTTCCACTTTACGAGTGGAAAGGATCATCTATACCAGACCACAGGAAGGCAGCTTAAGTGACCTAACCTGCACATGTGCCGACTGCAGAAGGGGCCAAATGTCCTGCACCTGCTAAAGTCCATTTCTCCATTTATCAGCTTGAACAGGCAGCCTCAAAGACTTTGAAGAAAATTGTTCTTTTTTTTTAAATACCTTTGCCACTGTTTGCTCCCCTAATACTTTTTTAATATCAGAAACTATAAAAAGCTGCCTTTGAGTTGTTATTTCCCCATCAATATCGATAAGTGTTGTGTTCAGCGTCACCTCGACATGCCAACTAAGGAGGCTTCACTGAGAGAAATGTTCCAATTTCTCAGAGCATCTCTAACCTCAGGTGTCCTGATAGAAGTAAGGAAATGCTGTATCATACCTCTGCATTCATAGGATCCATCTGTGTTGTGACAGTAGGTGTTGGAAGGACAACGAGCCAGCTCTGTGCCGCACTCATCGATGTCTGAGATGCAGATGTTAGAAGTCAAACAACGTTACAAAATCCAAAACATGCTACATAAATAGAAAAAGATCCACACCCACCCACACATTTGTTGTCATGAAGGATCCACCCAGGTTTACAATCCAGGCACTTGTAGTCCTGTGGCCCCGAACATTTCTTACAGGAGTGATAGCACGCTAAAGAAGACGGGAGTCATTAACATCAAAATATTTTCAGTTCCAGTTGACACAGAAACTGGTTTAGAAATGTATAAACAGCAGTCGAGAAAAAAAAAAAAGACACACCTGCACAAGTCCCTGCACTGTTGTTGGAACTTTTCTCCCTGTAGTAACCATCAGCACAGCTCTGGCACAGATGACCCGAGTACCCAGGATCACAGACACAATCGCCGTCTCCCAGACGAGTGCCCTCACCTTCACATCGGCCCAGACCTCCGCACACGCCTCCGGGTCCAGATGGGCACTCTGCATCAGACATGTAAGTCATTCATTTAATAAAGATTTTACAAATGTGATGATTAGAATGATCAGCTCTTTGTTCGCTGCAGAAACTCTCCAGAAATTACTCAAAATTTCTTAAAATAAGTGTGTTTACCTTGAATTTGAGTGGATAATTAAGATGATCTGCCAATGGAATTCATATTTTTAACCTTAAAATTAGATAATTAGATATTATGCTTTTGAAATAAAAAAACTGCTGTTTCTTTTAAATGTAAATCATCTTTTTTTCCATTGGCAAAGTGTCTCACTTACCATCTAAATTAAAAAAAAAACAAAAAAAACACTTATTCTAAGAAACACTGACTTACTTAGATATCATTTTTTTGCCGATTTTAAACCCTTAGAAATAAGAGAAGGACATCAAGAATATACTGTGTGTTCTCTCTTTTTGTAATAACAAAGAGTAACCTGCTTTTGCACACCTTTGCAGTCAGGTCCGAAGTGTCCAGGTGGACAGCAGAGTCTCAGCTGCTCAATGCAGAGCCATTCAAACAGGTCTGGTGCTTCCTGCTGCCTGTAAAACAAACACAGCAAGTAAGTTCACCATACCATTTAATGATTAGACAATAGAACACATAAATGTCTTTATCCTTTTAATTTTAAAAGGATATTTTAAAAAAAGACTATTAAAAGCAGGGTTTTTGGTAAAAATAACATAACAGTCAGAGTTCAGTTTACCTGTGGAACCACCATGTCTCAACCTGGTCCTCTATCTGCTCCAGCAGACGGTTACATTCAAAATCCGTTTTCTCACAAGCAGCTTCAACTATTTCCAAGAGCCGAGTCTCACTGAATCAATAAGGAGGTAATGAGACAAGAGGATGAAGCACACAAACATGTTAAACTTCAAAGATGATCTCCTATCTATTCAAATCACAGGCTACATGTGATGGCCAACATAAAACACCAGATGAATGTTTACCAACATGTTCATCTAAATAACCTTTGAGCGATGTTCATCGATCGGTGTTAAAATAAAATGATGCAAACAGAAACATAATCTAAAAAAACAGCAGACTGGTCCAGCTCATAGAAAGCGGTCTTACCTCCGTGCATACTTAGCCAGTTTCTCCTCCTCCCATGCAGTGTTGCCTCCTCCAAAGTTTTTGTTTGCTGTTCTTTCTAATCCCTATTAAAAATTATTTTTAATCATTTGGTTTAAAAAGAAATGTGCTTAATAAAATATGAAAACAAGAAAAAAAAATGAAGTTGACAGTGGATCAGATTTACCTTAATAAAGCTTTCAGTTAGTTTTCTGCAGGTTTGGCATGGTGCTGTCTGAACTTTAACCACAGACAGCTCAGACAGAAGCACCAGAGCAGACAGGAAAGGCCAAGCTCCCCACATGTTCCTTCAGGAGACACACAGAAAAATAACATCTAAGGTTCACCAGAACAGACAAACAGGGTGTTCTTCATTTAAAGTAACATATTTCTGATCTTCTGACACTTTATCTGCATTTGTAACGGTTATTGGCTTGTGTCTCTTCCTTTGATTCATTAACAGAAAATTCTAGTTTGTGGGGAAAAAAGAATAGATCTATGCTGAGATTGTAGCAAAGGTTTAAAAAAAGCTGCTTGGTATATCAGTCAACAATGCTTTACCTCTGAATGAACTACTAATCAGACGCGGGATTTACTAGTTGGCTGTTTCTTTCATTATTGTATCTCAGCACAAATATCATTAAGCAGTTTATAAGCAAATACTAACAGGCCTACTGAGACTAAATAAATAACAGAAATCGTTAACCGGCCATGTTTTCAATTCAAACAAGGTTGCAAACCACCAAAATTTACTTTAGAGTTTGAAAAGCAATAGTCATGACTAATACTATTAGTATACAGTAAGTGTACTAACCCGATTTCCTACTTATCATAACAAACTGCTTTTCATAATAATAAACTGGAAATCGTACTATCCGCTTTACGTTGTTATTAAAATGAAAAATGATTCATTCATGCAGACAGATGCTGTGGTTTCAACATTAGCTTAAGTAGATCATCCATCCCAGCATCAGCTAGCTAAGCTAAGGTCAGTTAGCTGCTAACTTTAGCCAATCCTGTCCAGTCTGCCTTTCTGTGCAATTCCCTTTTTTATTTTACTTTGAGAGAAAGCAAATCAGATGAATAGTTTTGAAACATGTTGTCTGCGCGTTACTTTGAACTCTAGCTCCACAAATAAGTTTTATTTTCATTTCTGTACCTTTTTAATAAACCACAATTCTGCTGCACCACCGATATGTCGTCTTCTTCCCTGTTGGCTCACTCACACATTTTAGGAATCCTATTTTAACTTTGTCTGGATCATAACTGTGTCATTAACACTAGAAAGGGTCCTGCAACAGCCGAGGCACCAGACTGCAGAGGAACAGACAGATCGACTCTGAAGGGATGAATGAATGATCGGTTTCTAGTCCCTTCTATGTTTTCCATGCAGCTGCTGCCACACCGGATGTGACGTTCCTGGTATTTAATTTATTAACCAATCAAACTGCAGCGCCGTCAGACCCACCTTTCCAATTGAAATGACAAATTATTAATCTAATAAATTTTTACTGTCTCCATTATCTGACGCAAATTTATTATTTAGTTTAGCAAAAGAAGACCATTCTCTTTGGTATCCAGGAAACTTTCTAATAATGATTGGAACCTTTTTCATTCACAGATGTAGCTATTTGTATTTTAAAACAAAGCTCGCTTTTTTGCCATTGCAAAAATTATTTGACATATATTCCAAGTATCTGAGACTGCTTAAAACTAAACATGTTGCCAAATTATCATTATACTTGGAATGCTTTGATTTAATGTGAGATTGCTCTTTATTTTGTTTGATTTTATTTTTACTGTTTTGTATTATTTTACATTGGACACATTTAAAAAGTGTAAAAGAGATCATTGTCGCTTTAGGAATCTCATATAATTTTATAGCCTTTGTTATTTATTTGCTCCTGCCAAACTGATGTTCTGATTTATTGCATTTGCTGCGATTTTTGACAGTAGGTCACTGTCTGACTTAATCTGATGAAACGTTGTTCTTAGTAACTTAGTAACTTTTGCAATAAAAAAGGAAATAAATATAATAAACTAAATTTAAAGTCCAGACAAGGAGAAATAGACAAAGGGAATCAATCATTTAAACACATAAACAAGAAATATTTCAAGACAAACATTGTAATGCTTTATTCAATCCCATATTTAAAAATGTAAGAGATATCACAGTATAAAACCAACTCAGAAAACCGGAACAATGCAAATTACATATTTACATTCATAAACTGTACATATTTGTAATGTAAGTATGTGTATATATATAATTGTTTACCGTTTTTCTTTCACAAATTTCAGGGTTTTCTAGCGGGAGTGCAAGAACATCATAGACCAGTAAAAAGTTTTAAATAACGATTATGTGCAGGGCACTGTTGATATAAATATCAGGGATGGGCACTAAATATTAGCTACTGCAAGTTGACAATCAAACACCATCTTTAAACCGTTACCAATATGTGAAGTTTTTAATGCCCTTTGTTTAACCCTAACCACCAAAAGTGCTGAATTACATGATGCTTTTTTTTCTTATCATGTCCTGCTGCAGAGTTTCATGTTGTCAAGAAGCATATTTGAATGTTCTCAAAAATAGTCTATATAATGGAGAAACTAGCATGTTAGCTTAACTGCTCATTTCAAACTAACTTAAATGAACACTTTCCTATGCAGAGTTAGAATGTTCTCATGGATTTATAGGTGCTCTCCAGCTATTAAATCTTCTCCATTATCCAAATTATGCATGTTAGGTCCATGAATCACCTGGAAATACTTTAGGAGTGTGGATAGTTTGTTTTTTTTGTCTTGTGTGTTTCTGTGTTACTGTGTATTAGACCAGCAAGCTATTAAGGGGGGGTGCCCTACTCCAGGTCTGCCTAATATATTGCAAAAAAAAATGTTAATGCAGAATCATGTTATGCAGCATTTACATTCCAAAGGACTATTTGGAGTGCAATTAATGTTAGTTTATTCCAAGTGCTACAAGCTTGCATTTTACATGGTAATGCAATATCTAGACCTTCCCAAGTCCATAGAGAGCAAATACATCAGACACAATGAACAATTTCCTAAAGGTCACAGAGTAATGGAAGCACAAATAAGATTTCTTTTTTATTATTATTATTATTTAAAAGAGCAATATATCCCAACCGATGTTATCAGCATAATGCCTTTGCAAAACTTTCTTACACTGTGCAGCCTAACCCTACCCTAGCTTATGTACCTTTAACTGCCCTTTGTCAAACAACCCCTGAAGAAACCTAAAGATAAACATCCCACATCCAAGGAATGATTACTTTGGTAAAGAAAATTGGTGGATAGAGGATGTCTTAGAGCATCAAGTGAGGTATATCTGTTAGCTGGAAATTCCCATAACATTTCCTTTACAAGCTGCCGCAGTTGTCAGTACCAGTCTATTGTACTGACCACAGTGTCAGGACTGGATGGTGGTGAACTTACGTTGGGTTCTAAGAGTAGTGTTTCCGGAGAGTCTCCCTCTTCCCCACCAACAGAACCCTGAAACGTCCTAGGAAGGTTTAACACATTTTTCCCCGCTGTGAACCCCAACAGTCTTTTGGCAAGAGACCTGGATGCCTTTCGGAGCCCCCCCGCCCTTCTTCTTCTTGCTGACGCCGAGGTGATTTGCTTGGACCCCGCCAGCTCAGTCAGAAAGCCCAGACACTGGGTCGGAAGGCTGTAGACATGGAGTCCACAAAAAAGTTCTGGAAGTGTTGGGTAACCAACTGGAAGTGCAGGAGAGAGCGATTCAAGCTGCACCAGCATGAACCGCTCACCTGCCTTGCCCTGCAGAGAGTCTGCCAGAATACAGCTCAGCGAGGCACCAAAAACATCCACATGACGTGAAACGGGAGGGTTGCTTTGTGAAGTCTTTGTCGAGTCTTTGTCTGCTCCTTTGGTGTTGTCTTCATTATTCTCAGAGATGCGTGCCCCCCATTCTTTAGCTCTTGTCCACGTAGTCTGGGTTAAGACTAGCACAACCTTTCCGCCCTGGCGTTTCAGACTGTCTAGTCGTGAGTGGAGCCACGGCACAGGGCCAAGTGCACAGAGCTCACCCTTGCTCCAAAGGTCAAGAGATACAGTGAAGCCCAGGGCTTGGAGAGATGAGCCCAGGTAGCACAGGAGCTCTGGTAGACGCTCATCATCATCAGGTGGATATAGCAGCACCACATGAACTCCACTCACAGCATCTGAGAGAGGAAGACAGTTTAAATGACATAACAAGATAAATATTTTGTAGAATGTACTGTGGGTAGGGTTAAACCGATACTAAACAAGTCAGTTTTTAATTTTTTTTTTGAGAAAAAAAAGTTTAAAAAAAAAAAAAAAAAAGTTGAGATACTGGTACATATAGAAATGGACACATTTAAACTTCCTCAATTTTTTATTACAACCAACAACACTTTTTATAAAGACTTTAAAGAAGTGCATGGTGATAAATTGGAGGAAAAACAGTCAGTCTTTAAATGTTAGTACCGATAAAAAGAAGAGAAGAATCAAACCTGCAAGATGGGCTGCGTGTACAAGCTTTGAACCTTAAGACTTTTCTTTTTCTAAAACCCCTCCAGTTTAGCCTGACTTGATTAAGAGCACTTGTAATAATTTCAAAGATTAGGTGCACTGTAGACACAAGCTATTCTCATTAGATTTGCAGTTGTGTAATCGTTTTAAACTAAACCTTGCTTTTAATTTTTCTACAGCTAATGTGCTCCTTAGTCTATTTTAATGTTTCTTCATTTCTAACGACCTCTATATATCCAACAATTCAACTTCACAATTATCCACAACTTTTTTGGTAGTCTATTACATGGATACAAGAAGATAAATTCAATGTTCTATTTAAATGACAAAAAGAGTAATCGTAATTCTGTTATGGTGTTTTTAGCATCAGGAAGTGCGTGTTTTGTCAGAATTAGCCAGAGGCTAGAATTCCACACACCTCTAACATCGTCGTCCTTCAACCACCTCCAAACATATCCTGCACAAAAAATAGAGTTAACATTTAGACGTTTTCCTCCAGAAACACAGAGTTTTGTATCCTAAAGAATCCCACCTTTCAGAAGGCCTCCTATCAAATAGATTCCAAGTATGGTCAAACAGATGAGGATGAATCCAACGAGAAGCGGCAGAATCCATCTCACCCGATGTACTAAAACAAAAAAAGTAAACAAATAAATAAATCAAGGAACCTTTCTGAACTGTGTCTAAGATTTGATACAGTAGCATCATAGGATTGAGTGTGTATGGTCAAAGGAAAAAGTTTTGATACGTATTTTCTAAAAATTGTTTTTCAATATTTGTATTGCTTCAATTTTTCATGGTGAAAATCTGTGGCCTGTTACTTAATTGCACGATTATTAAAATGCAACTTAATCATAACAACCATGTTTGGAATCTGTTTATGTCTTGCGGCCAATATTTTAGTGATTAGATGATTTCCTAGGGAAGATTTCGATGAATAGGACAGGGGTTATAATCGGTCACAAAGTACAGTAGAAAGGATCCCTTAAAAGGGAGGGGTGTTTGAAATTATTCCTTTGTCAACCATGGTTACCTCCAAGGAAACATGTGCTTTCATTATCAATATGCATTAAAGGTGCGTCACCGGCAGACATATTGCTGTTGCTTAAAAGATTACACCCAGAGAAACCATTTACCAGTCTGTCAACATTTTAAACATTACTTAACTAGGCAGCACCCCTCAAACTTGTAAGACAACCTCCCCCATAAGGGGAAGAAAGTTTTTTATTTCATCTGTTTTAAGATTAACGGAAAAAAATAATAAATTCATTTCAGTTAGATAAAAACAAAATATCAAATACAACAAAATTTGACCCTCTATTAAACTGGTCATCTAATTCTGTTCTCCAGTTTGTTCTTTTTCAAAACATAAATGGAAATAAAGGAGAAAATTTTTTTTAAAAGAAACAGAAAAAACAATGCCTTAAAAACAAACAAAACCAAAAACTGTTATCTTTTGTGAATAAAAACGTCCATTTGAGCAATCAGTGACAAACTTTTCTTTAGCAGATATTTTCTCCATTATTAAGCTGCTATTGAGTTCATAACACTTTGGCTTTGCCCAAAACCTTATGGTTTTATTCTGCACTGATGTCATTTTAATACGACTAAATGTACTTAAAAGGACAATTAAATACATAAATCAATAAAAGCAATAACTATTAACTAAATTAAATTAGCATCTGTGACCATAAAACGTCTGCATCTACTTAGATTTTCCAGTTGGGAACTTGTTAAAGCTTTGCATGAGAGATGTATTTCTTTACAAAAGTGTTTAGATGTATGGAATGTTTATCAATGTTTTTAATCCCTACAATGAAAAACAGACAAACTGCTTCTAATAATGATGAAACAATACAGTACAGAGTATAAAGCATCATTCACAAAATAATAAACAATGGACATTTTAAGAGTAAAGTTAGATTAGTTTTAATTTGACGGCAGTCTTACTTTCAAATGGACACTGAGGCTCTGAGAACATGACCATCCCTTCCGTTTTAACCTATAAAATATTTTATATAGAAAGAGTTTTTTCATTTCATAAGAAGCACAACATTCTGCTTATTGTTGAGTTTTAGTGTAGAAGAACAAATGTTACCTGCACACAAAGCAGAGGATGAGAGGAGGAGTTAAGGAACTCTCCTGCTTGCTGAAAAGATAAATATGAATCAGAAACCAAATCATTAAAAATTTTCATCAAATATCCCCAAATTATTCACAAAAAAATATGTTTGGAATACTGGCAAAAGGAAAGTTGTATCCACAAGGCAGATGTCTGACTTGTGCACACAGATGCATCTAGCTTCAATCACAAGTGGCATGCCTAAGTGTAGAATTTTATTTTTACCCAGTGTACTTTGTGGGCTGCAATCCAACCAGTAGTCTCGAGCACATGCCTGGAACCTGTCACTTCTTCACACTGGCCCCCTGCCATGTCTTTCTTGCACAATCGCACCTCTGCCTTCACTTTACAGGGAGAGGTTACATTCCAACTCAGCCATGTGTTCCCGTTCCTCCACTGAGACTCCACCATAACCACAGACACGCTGTGCTGCATTCTTTTCAGAGCATCTATTAAAAATAAAATTAAAAGTTGAAAATGGGATGTCCAATTCCAAACACTATGTATTTATTACTAATAAGATCTGACAGTGATCTCCTTTTACCTGGTTGATTTGTAAAAGGACAGTACATCCCTCTGATATTTTTCTCTTCCAACCATACCTGCAGTAAAAGTTATTCTATTAGTTTCTTGTTTTTCTTTTTTTATTTAATTGTATTTTTTTTCCAGGTAAAATGATCGTTACCAAAAAGCACAGGCATGGTGCAATCAGATCTGATGAAATAATAGTTTCACTATTGCCTGTGGGCTGTTCAGAGGAGAGAATTACACAGGTAAATACTTGTTGAACATTTTAGTTTTTGGCATGAACAATTCTGATAGTGCCAACTGACCCATCTAAGAGGCTGTCCGCTTATGTCATCCCAAGCCATTTCCCAATAGACGTTCTCTTGTTTGGAGGGGATATTTTGCAGATGCAGACGGACCTCGTTGCTGATGTTTTCAGTGTCGACTAGGAGTCTGGGAACTGAGAGGTACATGTCAGTCGCCGGAAACAATTAGCCTTTGCCCTTAATAACAGACTCACTTGACTTGGAGAAAATTCAAAGAGCTGTTTCCAAATGATAAGTTTATTGATTGTCTTTCATTTCCTAATATATTCATTATTTATTTTTCCCATTCAGAGATGGGCTTGTCATTGTGCTTTAGATCATTATCCTTCAACATAACCCAAGTGCCCCTCAGCTTAAGCTAACAAATTGATGGTCTAATTCTTTTCTTCAGGATTACAGAGCTTTTTAACCCTTTTAGGACTACCATTATAAAGGTCCGCATGAGCATCTTTTTACATTTTTGGATGCTGCAGAGTC
>JAUZNJ010033448.1:0-13159 GCA_034780135.1 Jordanella pulchra
GAGGGGGAGAGAGAGAGAGAGAGAGAGAGAGAGAGAGAGAGAGAGAGAGAGAGAGAGAGAGAGAGAGAAGGGGAGGGGAGTCAGCAGCTTCTCACTGCAGAGCCTTTCATTGATAAAGTAGCAGCACTGCAACTGGACACATCATCCTCCCCTCATCACGCACCCACCCACCCACACACACACACTCACTCACAAACCTCCTGAGCATTCACCCACTGTGCATCTCAAGCTGTTGCACTGCTGATGACACACACTCACACACACAAAACTCAGTGACATGCTTTCATTAAACAACATCCTGTTCACGGACTCTTGTTCGTCTCTTCTCTCTGGTTTGCCTTTGGAAATGAAGATTTAGTTGAGTGAGGGAGGAAACTAGAAGAGACACCTGTAACTGACGTGGGGACCTGCTGCTCCTGATTCGGGACTCTTCCAAACAAAAAGGCTGCAGTGGGATCAGCGGCATCAGCAGAAACTACAGCATAAAGGTACGGATGGAGGCAGGTGTGACGACAGTTCATGAGGGATATATTGAGAAAAAAGATGCAAAAACTTCACACAAATTTCAGTTTAGAGATGCTTTAAATGTGATGAAACTCTTGTAAACAAAGCTGTTTCATCTCCTCCATCAAATCTCCATCTCTCTAACCATTTATCACCTTCCATTTTTTATCCTTATCCCTTCACAGCTTTGTTTCTTTAGTTATCCCACACTTATTGCAGCATCCTGCCTCTCTCCCTCACATACTGGTTCAAATGCCTCCTCCACCTCCTCCACCTCCTCTTGTCTCTTTCTCCTTTGTCCCCTTTTCTCATTGCCAGACAAAGTCTCTCATCGCTGTCTTTCTCCTTAAACATTCTCCCCTTTTGCTCCCTGCCAGTCTTTCCCGTCATCCTGGGATCTACGGAGACAAGCGGAGTGCCGGTGTCGGCCATGAAGATGGTTAACGGAGGAGGAGGAGGAGGTGGTGGGGGAGGTGGAGGTGTGGGAGGAGGAGAGAAAACTGCTTTCTCCTTTAAGAAGTGTTCAGCGTTTCAGTTTGTCAAGAGAAAGGTGAGTTTTTCAACAGTTTGCCTTTTTATACACCTTCACATTGAGCTCTTCCCAATTCATCTCTGGCTGAGTGTGTGTGTGTATGTGTGTGGGGGGGTGCATGCCAGAGATGATGTCATAGTGGAAGAAAAGCCTCTCTAATCAGACTAAAGAATAGATTCCCTCCGTGTCTGTGTGTAGAGTGTGTTTATAGTATTTCTCTCTGTATATGTGTGTGTGTGTGTGTGCGTGTGTCCATCCCAAAAGCTGTTGGATTAACAAGTGTGAAAATCCTTCAATTCATCCTGGTTTGGCTCATCCAGAGCATGATGCCGCTGTGCTGTCACAAAGACAATTTTTTTGAATACTCAGTCTTCATGGATTGCCTTTTGTTTTCTACTTTCTTTTTTTATTGCATCCTCAACAGATGAGCATTCAAATCACAGAAAATACCTTGTGGTGAATCAACACACACCAAACTTCCTTTAGAGCAGGTTTTAATGAATATTCAAAGCGTACAATGAGGCTTTGGAGTAATTATTTAAGTATTACTCAGAAGGTTAAGATCTGCAAAGGATATTAACTGTTTAATATGGTGCCATTTACAGTAATCCAGAGAGATTCTTATTATAACCTGATGATATTCTGGTTAGTTAGAGTATAAACAAGCTAAGGTGTTTTTCTTGTGAAATGACTTTGAAATATTTTCATATCCCAAAGGTTGTTAAAACTATTAAAATATTTGTGTGGTAAAAGGAAAATAAAAATGATGCATTGTTATCAAAGATTAGCTTTTTTCACATTTAAAATCTAAAATGTTGGCGTATTCTTCACTCTTGATTTAAATGCTGCTAAATAAAATCGTTAGGAGAACATTTAATAATAACTTTGAGTTTATTTGTCTTTAATTTAATCTCAGTACAGTAGTTGTTGTCTGGATGTTTATTAGTTGTAAACAAGCAACTTAGGAACATTTACAGGAATGAACTTGCAATCAGTTTAGGGTGGAATCTGCTTCTTGCCTAAATTCACTGCAAGTTCGGCTCTAAATAAATTGGAGCAGAAAGTTTGCCTTACAAAAGGACACACCCCCAATCCTACCAGAACAGCAATGTAGAAGTTTAGATGCAAAAAATAATTTAAATCTAACTGGGAATCTGTGACAAGGCTGCAAAACTGTGTTCAGAGATGCTTATCATCTAGTCTGACTGAGCGGGATCTATTCTTGGCAAACATATTCTGTCTCTACATGTGCAAAGCTGACAGAGACATATGCTAAAAAAACAAACAAACCATCATCTGTAATTGCAGGGAGGTGGTTTGAGACATTAACTTCAGGTACTAAACGCAAATGCAAACCACACACAAATTCTTTTTTGTAAATAGAGAGAAACCTGTTGATCCTCAGTTTAAAAAATGCATGACTTTTATTGGATCTTTTAAATAAAATTCTGATAACATATATCAAATTTCATGGTTATGATGTGTAAAAATATGAGAAATGTCCGGAATTAAGAGCACTTTTTAAAACCAGAGTTCTTAACTCTGCAAAACAGGTCTAAAGAGTACATAAAAAAACAAGGAAACATCAACGTCATTTTTACATAACAGAAACATCTCACCATTAGGGTTAGAGTATTCTCCTACTTGTTGCCACATGTTTTTGCTTTAAAATATTCCCTATGGCAATAGTCTGCTCATTAAAAAGAAAAGCCAACCGGCCATCCTCTGCATCCTCCGGCCGTTTTTGACAACAGCAAAGAAAACATTCCTCAGCTCAAGTTTTTAAGAAGACGATGAAATGCACCGTTAGACTCCTCAGCAAAACCAAGGAAACAAAAACACAAATAAACCTCCTCATTACATGTGTCAGCTGTTTTTTCCAGCTGTAATTATAGCAAAGCAGTATTTTACTTTGACTCTCTCTATATTTAGGTGTTGATTATGTAATTCTTTGCCCTTGTTAGTTGTTTTTTTTAAACCAAGTGATCCAGTAGAATGAGCTTTTTCTGGCTATGCCGTATATTATATATTTCCTCATTAAATTTCATTTTGTTGTTAAGGAGAGTTGTTTTTAGGGGGGATTAGAATGTAGAAAACGGAAGCCAGTTTATTCGAAGAATAACATCTTTTTTTCATGTAAGGGTTTTAAATTCAGGTTGAAGATTTATCGATCACTGTGAAATAAAAAATTGGTGTTGATTTTCTAAAAAGTGAGATGGCACATTAGTTGGCCAGAGGCTTGTTTAGCTGAAGTGTGCTGCATGCTGTAATTATAAA
Source organism: Jordanella pulchra (assembly GCA_034780135.1). NCBI lineage: Eukaryota > Metazoa > Chordata > Actinopteri > Cyprinodontiformes > Cyprinodontidae > Jordanella > Jordanella pulchra. The sequence continues at coordinate 3,314 of JAUZNJ010033448.1, forward strand.
AAGCTTGACATGCAGCAGTGCTCTTACTTTCCCTAATCTGAATAATTTACTGCTGAGATCAAACGGAGACTCTTGACCGCAAGCGGTAAGAGGAAGGAAACAACTAATATTTCGTTAAGCTTCTGGTGCATTCACTTAATAATATCCTGTTGGTAAACAGGATATATATATGTATTTGCTTTTGAACTAAACAAGATCACAAAGAATTTAAAGTCTGTCTTTTTGTCCATCTATCTCATCTTCTGTCTGTCCCCTCTTATGTGTCCATGTTTTTCTATCGTTTAATCTATTTAATGATCATTATGGGCTGAATTCAAACCTGAAAGTGAGGATTAAAAAAGCCCGGAAGCTTTCAACCAAGCATGAGCTCACAACCCAAAATCAGACAATACTTGCTCTTTTCTTCTTCAGCTTTCCAGGTTCAGCTAAATAAGACTAACAAGCTTAAGATGTGAATAGAAGTAGATTCTATATATTTCTAAAGAGAAGCAATAGCACAATATTTAAAATCATAAGTGAGTACATACATGTGTTTTTCGTTGGTCTATTTGGGCCTGAACACTTTGGCAGAAATACTGCATCAAGGGCAAGGACATGTGGAGTATGAGTTTTTATGAAAATTAGTAAAATAATAAATGTTGCAGAGAAAAGATGTTTGATGTTGACTTTTCTGGTGGTGTGACTGTCATTAATCTATGAGATTTAAATCATCTCTAAATTATTCTATGCAAAAGTATTACATTTATTTTTTTCCCCATTTGACAAAAGTAAACCAAGCTTGTTGGGATTTTCTATGATTGACCAACATGACTGTAAAACTGTATTTATTTACATAAGAAACAAAATCCACCTTTGAGTGATTTAAAAAAAAGTTTTAAGAAAGCAAATGCTGATGAAAACTCATTTGAAGTTTGTCTTGCAGTTTACTAAAAGTCATCTTGGTGCCAGGGTAAACATGTGGAAGAAAACATCTAGTCTGGTCAGAAGAGAACAGAAATGAAAATGTTGTCCTTAAGACAAAAAGCTGTTTCTTAGCACCAAGCCCCTCGTAAAAGATGGTGGACACAACATTATATACTGAGGGTGATTTCCTTCAGTGGGGACATGAATGCTGATTAAAGTTGGTGAAAAGATAAACAAAGCCAAATATAGGGCAATTCAAGAGAAACATGTCCTTAGATTCTACAAAACAGTTCTTCCTACAGTCCAGTTGTTTAAATGAAAGTATATTCATGTGTTAGAAAGCCCCAGTTAAAGTCTAGATTATATGCTGATTTTAAAAGGTGATTTTCACAAATATAATTCATCTAAGAGAATACAGATAAAAATTAGCTTTCGGCTACTTCTAGCCGTTTAACTCATTAATTATGTGTTTTATTAAATTGTACCGTCCTCGTATAAATAGATATAATTAGACCAAATCCAGTCTGATGAAGACCTTAAAAACAAGACATACTATTTGGACTTGCTGCTGCAAAAACTGGTTGTACAAATGCTTTTTTTTTTTGAGTTTTTACAGCACTATTGGGTTGTTTTTTTCAGACAGTAGCTGAGAGTAAAGGGGATATGTGAGAGGAGGAGAGACATGCAGGAATTCGAACCGGAGTCGCCCACGTCGAGGACTAAGGCCTCCGTACATGGGCTGTGCCCTAACCACTGCGCCACCTGCACACCCCTGTACATAAGCTTTAAAGATTTTTATATGAATAAAACAGTTTCAAAACATTAGAAATCTCCTTCCACTTAAGATTTTGTCCTTTTTTATTGCAGTGTTAAACAGAGCAGTTTTTGTATTTGATAATAAAACGCAGTCCTGGGCTGATGCTAATATCTTTCTGCATATCCTTGCAGTTGTTTATTCTTTTTTAGCTCCCAGGGTTGTTTTTGGACTTTCTTGCTCCTGCTGCCGTAGTTGCTTTTACTTTCACCTGCTGAGATGTTTTTTTCAGTTTTTTTTCTTCCTCTAGACCCAACAGGCCTTGACATGCTGTCTGGCTTCCCTTGACTTTAGGTACTCAATCTCTGCACGTGCGTGTGTGTGAGTCCCAACTGTCTGAACTTGCTCTGTCACACAGGCCACAGCCCCGTGGTGTGTGTTTACTAACTATGCGATATGTGCAGCAGGATGGGTTTTCTCAAAGCCTTTTATTATAAAGCTTTTATGTGCTTCTGTTTAAGTTTGTTTTTGCTGCACTTCCACTATTTCTTTCCTCTAAAACTGCCTAAACATGAGCACACCTACACAACTATATTTGCATGTTTCGGCAGCAGCTATGTGGAAAGGTCTGAGTCACCATAGGTACAGCGTGCATTTTTTCTCATGCACAAACCTGCAAATGTGCTCGGTATATTAGACTACTAAACATTATGTTCCGAATGCTACAAAAAAAGTTCCCAGGCTTTCTAGCTCGTATATGACCGTGTGTGTTCTCCTCATTTTGGCAGGGCATAGTGGCACGTTTTTCAAGTATGTTTGTGTAATCCTCTTGTGCAGAAATGTGATTAGTAATAGAATAACAAACTCATTCGACCTTGATTTACCATTCACATGAGAAGAATAGCAGTATATGTATTTGTTTGAGAGGCAAAGAAAAGCAAAAGTAAAATCAAGAAAACTAAAATTGCATGATATTATTGCTTCCTGTGTAGGTAAGGAGATGGATGAGGAACCCCAAGGTGAACATGGAAAAAACCCAGGGGAAAAGCCTTCTCTATCAATGCCCAAGGTGTCCACTGGCTGATGACCTGTGGTACACACACTTCCCTTCACCGTACGGCTGTTGTCACTACGGAGGCTTGCAAGGATGCCATTATTACCACCAAGAACCTTGTTCGCCCTGCAACAAAACAGGACAACCCAGCGGGCATGAGAAAGGCAAAGGCTGCAAGGTTAGAGATAAACAAACAAAGGGTGTTGGTTGTCTCTTTATGTTACAATATTTTTGTGATGTAGCTCCAATATATTATCACTAGTTTATAGTTTACAGTAACTTTTAAAACTGCTGTGCTAAAGCACACAGGTTGCACATGCATTGCCAAGCAACACATAGACACGCGGGACTCACACATAAGGGCAATTTAAAGTAACCAATAAACCAAGCATTCATGTTTTTATGCTGTGAGAGGAAGCTGGAGTACCCCGAGAGAACCTGGGGACAACATGGAGACTCATTGCAGAAAGACCTCCACCAGGATTCAAATCCAGGGCCTTCTTGTCATACATAATAGTGCTAAAAACTGACCTGCATCTTGTCTTATAAACACCAGACAATAGTAACCCTAAAACTGACTAAATGTTACTTTAATAATCAAGTATGTATAGTTTAGTATATAGTACGTACCTATTGCTTTGATTTATCAAATGATGATCAATTGTTTATGCCCATAAACCATCCTACCAACAATCCTGAAACAAAAAATAGGCCACGTTGATATAAAAAAAAACAACAACTCCTAATTTGTTTTTCCAAACATTTAATAACAGCTGTTGCTGGAAAAGGATAACAACTCAAGTTAGTAGATTTAATAGGAAGCTAATTAAAGTCTTTTTTATTTAATAAGTAAAATCATTGTGAAAAGACTTATTTAATTTACTTTTGTTATATGCGTTTAATATCTGATAGATTTTGTCTACTTTCAGGTAAGCAACAATTTATTGTATTTCTTAAGTATCTATTTGTTGGCTTCTATTAGAAAATGTGATTTAAATAAGGGGTCACAATCTTTTTTTAAGAGTCAAATGTTCCAATTTGGCATCAGAACTGCAGTCAACTGAAAAAGGTCATATTTAGATCAAAACAAAAACCATAACATTTCACTATACAGCTCCATAATTCCCAACATTACTGAGTCACATTGGGTACGTAGAGGTTTGTTTATGGGTACCTAATGGAAACATATGGGTATGGAGTGATGAAGGGGCTAGACGCTGGTAAAATCACATTATGTACTTGCCTTAAGCACACTACTCACTTTCTTAGAGTGGAAAATGTTTGGTAAAACTTTTTTGTTTTTTTTGTTTTATTAAACTTTTTTTGTTTAATAAGTTATTTTCCAGAGTAGGATTTTGATATCCGTAGTTCAGCCAATATCTCTGTATTAAAGTTTATCCCATGATTAACAGAAATTCCTTTGAGATATAAAGCAAGAAATCTGGATTTACATCTTTTAGACTATTGGGGAAAGTTAAATGACATATATGGTCAAATGTTTTAACATAATAAGAGAATTCAAATAGCATTTGTTTCCTTATACTCTTACTTTATTAAAATCTAATCTTTTCAGTCTTTTAAGTATTAGCCTGATGTGAAAATAAAATAGCTGACTTTTAAGGTCAGATTCAGCCTTTTTTTTAAACAGGTATAAAGCCAATATCCAAAATATGCTTTTATTTTCTTTACTACAGTCATAGTATAGGAAGATTTCTACAGGTATTGGAATCATAACACTGACACAAATAGTGACTTATAGAAAGATTTCTAGAAAAGTAAGGCAGGTGTATCTAAGGGCATTTTCTTGTTTGGATAACTGAATTAAAAGAGTTATTAGGTAAAGGTTTACATAATCATATATGCATGCAACTTCCATCCTTAAAGCAAAGAAATGCAAAGCAGACGGTTTTATGAGCTAAAAATTGCACTTATTGTAGCATGCATGTTGTTAGACTGTGGGTGGAAACAGCAGGCACAAAAGCAGCATGAAAACTCTTAAAGATCCCTGCCAAGACTCCAGCTGATAATGTTATTGCTGTTTTCCAGACATCCTACCCCATATAGATCAATTGACCTGTGATTATGCCTATAAGTCTGTCTGATATATTTAGTGACTTTAGAATATGCTGAACTTACCTCAAAAGAATATTTCACCAAACAAAGGGTGCGTTTGAAAGATTAATAAGGACATCGTGCTCTCTTTCATATTGTCTGTGATGCAATGGGAGTGGCCGACATGCTGTTTGCACATGCAATATATTTCCTCTTCAGTCTGCAGGTGGAAAGCTTTTCCATACCGTAATTAAAATCATTTCTCAAACAAGCCTTACTTAACCCAAACACTTTACTGGAAGAGGCCAAGGAAGAAGAGGGTAACAAAAGGATTTTAGGAATTGTTTTGTATCTCCTTTATCCTCTCTATTTGCCACCATGATTACAGTTATGTAATACAAACTAAAGCACAAACAAAACACTGAGGTTTACAGCTGCCCACAGTCAGTAAGTGTTTCTAAAATGGACAGCAGGAGGGCTAGATTCTTTCAGTAACGCTGAAACTGTCAACAAATGCCTTGCCGTGACACTTCTAACCACATTGTCACCATAATGGGGCTGCAGCTAACCTTCTGCTTATCACTCATTGTCCTTTTCAGTTAACCCCCCCCACACCTTTGTCTCTCTGCGTGTTTTTCCAGTTTACTGGGCATTTAGAGGGAATGAGTCATGCAGAGCCCATCGAGGCTATAAACTACACTCATTCAAAGTAAAGACTAGCGTATTTGTGCTTCGTTGAACCATATTTGTGTGTTTAGGAAATAAGTTTTTCTTCCATCATGCTTCTTTTTTCCATTTTCTTTTCATTGCTTGTGGTTAGCTCCCTCTACCTCCATCTACACCATATGTTTAGCCAAGGGGATAGTAAAGACTTTTTGAAAATTAGGTTGTGTAACCTGCTGGGTTACATCTTTTGTCTTGTTGTTTTAAATCCAGTCTTGTTGTTGTAAAGTATTTCAGGTCAGTGTAACTGTCTGGTATTCAAGTAAAGAATAAAATAGGAATCAAGGGGATTGATTTTAAAACTGCCGTACTTACAGGCAGTTACTCTCACCAGTAATGGCTGACATGTTTTCCTCCCAGTACAATTTTTTTAAAACAGAAAAAAATATATTGGTGGTGCACTTCCAAACGGTCTTCTACATTAATTGGTTTCATCTTACATGTAAGTGACAGTGCTAGAGTGTTAATCAATCAGGTGGCATCAGAAATGCAAAAGAAAAAACAATATTAATCGTATTATGTTTGTCATAAAGCACTGCTATGTCATGTTTGACCTAGATATGAGTGACGGTAGCAATAAATGGAGACAGCAAAGCTAGTCATAATTATTTTAGACTGATTGGAGATTTTTCACAGCAACCAGAGCAAAATTTATTAAAGATTAACTACCGATGCAACCTCATCTAGAGTACAGTTAAATAAAAGAGGTTAAGAGAGTTGTCTTCTGCAGATGGTATTTTAACTTCTTATAGCCTCTGAAAAGTATCTCCTACAAATATCCTGATCAGTCATGTTATGTTGCTAAGGTCTTCTACAGTATATGATTAAATAAGTTGAATCAGAACAAGTATAGGGTGTCATGTTGATGTCAGTACAAACTTCACAGAGAGCGCAGTGTTGGTTATTTTATTCTGAAGTGCAATAGGGGCATTGTGCAAATGTGTGAAGTCGGCTCTGATGAATGATTGACAGCATTACATTTATCTCGCACAGTAGCAGTCAGAGTAGAGCTCGTCATCTGATCTTACTATTCTAAGTTTTCCAGGTCAGACCCCTTGATAAACATTTAAGGAGCTTGGAGAATAATTTTCCCAACATATTACTCTCTGCTTTTCCCTAATTTAAGCCACACCTTCCCTGGCTAAAAAGTAAATGAACAACATTTCATTATGTAGTTTATCAGCCAATCAATGTAGATAACAGCTGTCAAAATGTCAGGGACTTTTAACAATGTCACCGAGGTTCATGGAAGCATGTTTTCTTTTATGAGCTTTTCACTGTTGGGGGAGTAAATCCTATCTTACCTTTTTCTTTTCCACATTACAAAGCCATCAAAGAATCATCTCATATTAATTACAAAGTGCAGCAACATTTTGAATGTAAAAAAAGCTTATTTAGCTTCTACTCCATAGAAACTTTTGAGGACTGCAGAAAGAAAAGAGATGTTTAAAGTAGAGGGAGACTAGATTGTGAAAAATGTATCCAATCTTGTTGCAATGTTGGAGCTGATGGAAAATACCTAAAAAAGAGGAAACTACAAAAGCTTAGAGGACAGCTTTATTACAAACCAGAAGATGAGGTCATGCCATCTGCCTTGATGCTGCTTGAGCATGAAGAGGAATCAAAACTTTACAAATCCTCCTGAAGAGAACATCCTATGATTTTCAACATACGCACCAACCAGATTACTATACACTCATGCATAGAAATCTAATGCAAATATAGCCTCTCACAGTAATCCCCTGAATGAAGCCTGCATGAAGACTTGATCAAAATGAAAGAGCATGAACTCTTACGAGAAGTTGCTTGTCCTGACCTGTTATCACCCTCTGGAATTTTCCACATTTGACAATCTAGAAGTTTCTTCATGCTTCATAGCCCTTACTGCCCACTCATAATTAAAAATGACAGAAAGAAAAACTGTTTTAGTTGCAGTTGTTTACAATTCAAACATCTGACATGCAGGAACACACTTGGACAAATTAGATTGACCAATAAACCCTACCCAATTAACATTCTTGTTTTGGGACTGTTTTGAAAAAGAAATTCAAAGTTGTTCTCTGTCTATCACTGTTTGTTCTCAAAATACTGCCACACAGGCTATAATACAACTATTAGGGGAAACTTTTTGTATTCAAGGTTTGACTGATCGACCTGATGAGAGCTCATCAAGAGATCAGGACATGTGTAGAACTGCTTTTATGCTGATTTAGAAATAAAATACTATGATCTAGTTATAACATGGTGTCAAACTTAAAGTACAAACTGTGATATCTAAAGCTGGTAATAAAAGCTTACACAAAAATGTTACTAGAAGAAATGAAATGCTGACAACAACTTAACAGCACATTCTGAGACAGACTCCACTTATTTTATTGTTTCCACGTGTTTCTTTGGTTTCAGCAAATACAAACATGAATATCATGTACAGCTTCACCGTACTCTTAAAAAGCAGTTAAATCAGTTTCATTTCTTGATTAAAGGTTCACAATATTAATCAAAAAGCTTTATACTGAGCTCCGTCTATGTAACAATTTACAGAATGGTACTAATTGAAAGCAAGGAAATAGAACATCCCATACAGATGCTGCAGTGGTAATAGAAATAAAATCTTTGTCTGTGATCTAAGGTGATTTTTCTCCATTGTTCTCCTGTTGAAAATCGGTTGATTTTTGTTTTTTTCCTTGTTGACTTAAGAGCCAAAGTTTACAGCTCTTGATGAGATAACAAAAAACTGAAGAAGATAAAAAGGCAGGTTAATACAAAGATAAAATGAAAAAAAGAGTATTTGTTTACCTGTTCTTGCTTTGATGGATTTGTATGACATCTTAGCATTTTTTTTTTCACTGCCATGTTTTACTGCTAGTTACTATATTTTTGCTACCAGCACTGAAGATAATTACATTGCAGGCTGCATTAGAGGTGAAGATATGCACATGTTATGTCCAAGGTTTTTATCTGACAGATTGAGGACTCCTTGAGTGTACACACTTTCCAACAAATCGCAGCAACAGGATGAGCAGGGTGTTAATTACCTCACACTTTTCCAAATACAGCTCTAAGCCTTTCAACTAATTCCTATTAATATTCTAGAAAGGACTTCATTTTCTTATATAAAGCTTGACTGCAACCTATTATCAAGCAATTTTGTATTATGCAAGTTAATAAGTATTATCTGTAATCCGAGTGAAACCTTTCAATCATTTCCTTATATTCTGGTGTAATCATTGATAGAGTGATGCTGTTAATCAGTGAGTGTACTCAAAATATCCTGAACTTTTCTGGCCCCATTTGTGTTTGCTGTCCAAAACTCAGTCAAGCAGGAGAACGGAAGGAAGGGAGGAAGTGAAGCAGAGAAAGATGATGGCTGGAGGAGTCCAGGGAGAAATATGAGGCAGTGTTTCCAAGAGGAACAAAGATTTTTATCTGCCCCCATGATAGCTTTTTTTTTTTAATCCACTAGCTTTTAAGGCTAGTGGATAAAAACTTGTATCTAAATGTTCAAATTGCTTGGAAAGCCTTACCTCATTTGTCAATGGAATTAGCTCATTTTTTTAATGTTCTGTAAGAGGCATGGGTGATCATTTTGTACCTTTGTCTTCACAGACAAGACTGCCAGCTCTGATGATCTGGCAGATGATCAGTGGGTCATGTCGATTTATGATAAGTGTGTCAATGACTCAGTTGGCCACGTGTTTCATTCTCAGCTGAGATAAGGTGTAGGAGCCGATAGATGCCAACTGCCTCTGTTCTCCTTTGGTGATAAAACCCTACAGGCTGAGACTTAGTTGTACAGAAACAAATCTTTGAATTGTTGAAACAAATCTTTCTTAACCATTAAATAATCCAGAACTAGAGATAGACAGTTGAGCCTAAAACTTGTATTAATTGCAACTAAGTGAAAAACTTGAGACTGTCTTAAAGACTCAGTAATATAATATAACTAGAAAAGCACTCAGTTAGTGCAGACCTCTGCTAACCAGCTCATTCCCCCGACATATTATGACCTCCATCTTCACACCGGACCCAGATTCTTACCAAAATGTAATTATTTGTCAATGGTTATAATAAGCCCCTTCTGTGAAAATTTCAGCACAATCCGTTGATAAATTTTTCTGTAAAGTTGCTAACAGACAAACAAACAAACCAACGCTACCGAAGACATAACCTCCTTGGTGGAGGTAATAAAGGAGTGATTGATCTAACCCTGACCATTAACAGATGATAACTAAGTCGTCACCAAAAAACTTATGGTTCTTCAAAATGAGGCTTCCCCAATCTCAGTCCTCGAGGGCCGCTGTCCTGCAGCTTTTAGAGGTTTCCCTGTTTCAGCACAGCTGATTTCCATTGATAGCTGATT
>JAUZNJ010033449.1:1313-13159 GCA_034780135.1 Jordanella pulchra
CAAAGCCATTATTTTCCAATTTATACCACTATAGCGTGGAGCTGCAATCAGTAAAAACCTATAAAATGTTGATCCTTCCTCAGTAAAACTTTTAGCATTTCTTTTATCTTCAGATGCAGAGGACGTATGTATGAGGCTTTAAAAAGCTTAAATCTGTACTTTCTTAACACTGGCTTATGCAGGTAAGGGATAATAAATACGTTTTGATGCATCTTAAATAGTAACATCTGTAACTATATTGATTGCATTAATTTAAATTTCAGAATTAAAGGATTTTTAGATATATCTACATACAAACGAGTTAAAGTTGCGAATGTTTATCCACTAAAGCATCATGGTGTTTTTTTTCTATTTCACCCTTATATCTGGTCTCTATATTCAGTCATCTACAAAAATACATATCTGACTAACCAAACCCATCCTGTCAGCCCTCACACTGACCCCATTGTCTGCCGTCTTCCTAAAACCCTTTTTATAACCCATATTTCAAACACTCTAGATCCCTAAAGTAAATTGTTTCAGGCACTGCAATTTCTTAAGGTGTCTTGTTTTTCTTAAGGTGGGTTGTACTTCTTTTCCAAAAGTTTTTTTTTTAATAAACTCTAGGATCTACAATCTTTGGAATTACAATAAATAATTAGCTTGATTAAATTTCTATTAACATTCAGTACACAAGGTCAAAGAACCCAAAACATCACCATTGCTAATAGTTCACTAATTCATAAGGTATCCATTAACTTACAAATCCTAACCCTGAGTGTATAAAATGTGCTTGCTAGTGAAGTGTGTTTTTCCACCCTTAAGAATCAATATGTGTACTTTACTCCATCTTTCAGGTAACTGTGATACTCAAACACTGCAGCAAATGCCACTAAATGCTGCTTAGTTCTGCTCACGGGTTTCCAATTGGATAACGACACAAACCATTTTCACCATTACTAATCGTGAGATTAGTATCATAAGGTTTCCTTTGCTCACAACAAGAGAAGGAATGCAACTGGGGCTGATGAGAAAACAAGGCTTTAAACGACACAAAGCTGAAAGAAAGTCCTGTTCTTCAACAAGAACCTCGTTTTAAATGTTTTTAGGCGTTTTTTTTTTTTGGGGTTTTTTTTCTGTCAGCAGTTCTACTCCTTCTGATGGTAACATTAATGCAGATTGGGGACAGATGGAATGTTATCTCTATGCGTGTTATTTTCTAAATGCAATCTCAGTCACCAATCTCGTTTCAAACACTTATCTTCATCTACTATCCGTCTCCTCTCAGAGAGGCTGACTAACATCGCTGTCTCTGTATTCCCTGTAGGAAAGTGTGATTTGAATACTCAAATGACCCGATGTTTTGAACTACTTCGCTCCCACAGCCACACTACAAACAGCTAGGAGACACCAAGCACGGTCGGCCATGCAAAGCTGTTCCGCTACCATGCAAATCATCAAGAGAGGGAACCGACATACACCCACACACAAACAGAGGGAGACACGCCTCAGTTTGCAGAACAGATGCATGTTTTTGTCAGCCTTAACATTTAAAATGTGTTCAGTTTATATATCAGCACCTAACAAAGTTGCTGTTTGTTAGGTGAACAGATGCATTATCACATCTGGAGTTTGTTCTTCCTCCTGCGTACGCACCTTTCCAAGTCATGCATATTGACTGACTTAGAGGATTTAAGGTTTGAAGATTAAGTTTGCATAAACATGTGCCCTTATAAAGGCATCATTTAAACAACATACATATTTGACTGGCGGCTTTCAGATCAATACACGTTCAGCTTGCTACTTGGATCAACGTAAACCACTATGCTCATCTATAGTTAAAGTATTGCAATTGAATCTCAATTTAACCCATGGAAAAAAAATACCTTATTGATTCTAAAGGCAAAAGAAATGTTTTCGTAACTCATAGTTATTTTTAATGAGTCGTATATTTTTATAGTGATAGTTGACAGTAAACACTGCTTTTTTACCTCAAACATCATAGTTTCCATAATCTTTACTGGGAAATGTGGGCCAAGTGTTGCATTACAGTGTGGAAAACACGTTTACAAGAGAGTGTGGTAAACAGGAGGTAGTATGAGTGATCCCAACCCCAGCACAGAGCTTCTCCTCTAGGGAGTGAGATAAAGAAACAGCAACTTCCAAAACGGAGGTGGAAACAATGGTTCGAACAGGGGCTGGGTGTGGGGGCATGGGGGTGGGTTAATCACAGCTGCAAGTCTGTTTATGTCTGGAAGGCGTAGAGTGTGTTTCTGTTTAGCTACTTAGATTGCTTTGTGTTTGTTCAAATTAGTCATAATTTCCTTTCTTGTATCAAAACATACCAAAAAAAAAAAAAATCAACTTTGAAATGAATTTTGAAGTGTGAACGCTTTACTTTGTACAGTATTTTGCGTCATTAGTCGAACAATGTCTGGTTGCATCCTGGGTGCGTGTTTAAAGTGCAACATAACTCAGCGCAGGTTAGCTCGCAGTCATGTTTGACAATCCGGTAAGGTGACAAAGCGAACAGTGAAAGGGCCCGGACAGGTTCTCACTAGTTCTCACAGACCTACGTAGACACAGTCGCACTTCACCCACACACTGACATCAACCAGAATTGCTATGCAAGTTCAAAATGACGTAAGCAACATTTCGAGGTTGTCAGAAAAGGATAAACGGTCGCGCCTTTTGACAAACAAGGCGAGGGTAGAAAATACAAATTGAATTGCATTTGAATTCTGAGAAACCATGATTGTTGTTTTCTTGTTTTTCTTATTAGTTCGCAGAGAATCTATACAGTCCTTCAGAAGTATCATATGATGATGACATTACATGTCAAACCTCAAACTAAATTAAGTAAAAGAGGTGAAGGAAAACATGCATTTTCCACTTGCATGCCACATTTTTATGCACGACAATATTTGTCATGTATTTCACAAATCTGGCAATAATGGAAGAGTGACAAGGAGACAGAAATAAGACGTCCTATATGCAGTTTTCTACAAGCTGGGAAGACAACAGAGAAAAACACATTAGAATAACGTGTTCTTCTCAAAGGAGACAGAAATGTTACTGTTTGTAGGGATGATGTAGCAAGAGTAAATCTCAAAATATGTGTTTCCAGCAAAATGTAATACAACAACATCTCAACTTAAAGGGGTTGAATATAAATGAAAGCTAAACTTTAATTCTTGACATTGTCCACTACTTTTTGTCTGTCTATTGTAAACATCTCCCAAAAAAAAACATTTAGGCTTGTTGTTATGACATGACAAAAATTTTAAAAAGTACATGAAAACTTCTCCAAGTCAACTCGTTTCTTTTGGCTTAAACTACATGAACAGACAACTTTTACTGGTGTTTAGAAGATGGTTAAAACATTAAAGAAACTGTTAAGAGTTAGGAACAAAGAACTACTAGAAAAAAAAGATGTCGAAAATGTGAATCATTTTAATGAATCGAGGAGGAAGGATGGGCCACAGTGAGTAAGGAGGTTTTTTTTTAAGTGGAGCAAGTGGATGAGAAGATAAGGAGAGGACAAACTGAGAAAGTTACGAAAGAGGAGAAGGAATAAAATGTGGAGGAGGTAGAAGTGGGGTGTTCTGTCTTGAGTACCTTTAAGAAAGGAATGAAAATGTGAAATATATAATGATAAGAAGATGGCAAAATAAGGAAAATAAATAAATGTCCATCAAAATATGCGGGGGCTCACTAAGGGCTTGCCAAGGAAAGGATGGATTGCATGAGAGCCTCATTATTGCTGAATGAAGACAGCCTGTTTCCCAGGCTTCACTAACAATTGGATCAGGAGTGAATGGGGGCTTGGGATGCAGATCTGGGCTTTAGGGAAGCCAAAAAAGATTCTAGTAAATGCGTTTGCCAGGTACAGAGGTAACCTAGTCCTTTAAAAGCTTTTAGTTATTAAAGGCAAAATTAGAGGAAACCAGTAAGATTGGAAGACTGTAAAAAAATAAACTACATCAACAAGGAGTGTTGCTCCTTGTCTGAGTGAATGGAAAAAGTGTCAATGGAACAGTAGAAGGGATCCTGTGAATAAACAGAACAGATGACTCACCCTTTTTAGGATGGCCGAGATGACCACGGGGTGGGGGTGCACGCACCCAACCACCTTGAATAAGCCTCCAAAACCCTTCCAGTGTAGGCATTCATGCATGAAAGCTCACAGCCCAGCGCCTGTGTTGTACTTAGTTGGCCAAGCCAGGACAAACCGTCCATTGTCCAATTTTCCCAACTAAAGCTGCAGCTCCAAACAGGGCAGGAGTTTTGTATTTACGGGATTTGGGAGGATTGTTGGCCACATGTGTGTGTGACTGGAATAAAGAGGTTTAGAAAAGGTCGGGATCTATACAATTAATTGTTTGTTTTAGGAGTGGGCATTTTTATTTTTCCACAAAAATGAAGACAGGAATTACTCATGAATCAGTAATGAAGAAATTGACTGTTTTTGACTAAATACTTTGAAACTACATCATTCCAGTGGGCCTTCAAAGCACATTAATCCTTTCTCTTAGGAAGAATATAACAGCTTGATAGATGAATGTTACATATGCATAACACCTAAGATGGTGAGCATGGATGAATGCCAGCCTTGGTATTTCATTTCCTTGTATTTTACTTGTTTTGTAGAGTTTCCTAAGTAAATATCCCCAACACTGCACCTTCCCCATCCTCAACAACACTGCGTCTACTGCTGATCATTTCCAGTTTCTTGGAACCACCTTATCTCGGGACCCATGTTGGTACTTTAACATTAACCCTGTTCAGAAGAAGGCCCAGCCGAGACTGCATTTCCTGCAGCCACTCAAGAAATACAACCTTCAGCAGGAGTCTATCCTCATTTCTATACTGCCATTATCCAGTCTGCCCTTTGTTTATTTATCACTATGTGGTTTGGCTAATCCCAAAAACAGGACAGGTTCAGACTAAAATAAACAATTAGGTCTGCAGAGAGGCTCATCAATGCAGATCTTCTCTCCTTCCAACAGCTGTAAGGGTCTAGAGTCATAAAAGGGGCAGCTAACATCTCTGCAGTTCCCACATACTCTGCAATAGGCCTAAACATTGCACATATATCTCTACAAAAAGAAAATGTTTCCTTAGTTTCCTTTCTCATATATTTATCTTTAAAATGTCTGCATTGAAAATCCTACGTGTCTTTTGTGTGCACAAACTTGGGTGAAAAGCTGGTTTTGGTTCATTAGTGCAAAGAGCAAACAGAGAGATTGAGGTTGGATGCAAACTGAATTTCAATGTATTCTATTTAGCTAGTTTGCAATACTTTAACCCAGATCAATTTAAAACAGAACAACTTTTAATGTAACAAGCCAAGTCCCCAAATATACTCTTGTTGGTTAAGTTTAAACAGCCTGCATCTGTTTGAATAGATGTAGGACACGGTAATAGACCCACTTTATGCAGGGTTTCATTTCCAAATATCTAAGCAAACATGTTGCAATGGTTTACAGAAGGCTTCCTTAAATCTGCCCCTTGAGGTCCGTTGTTCTGCACATTTTAGATGCATCTCTACTTCCACACCTGAATACCATTGTTGAATTATCTCCTCAGTATGCAGCCAAGTTCTCTAGAGTCCTGCTAATGACCTGATTATTTGACTCAGGTGTGTTAAAGCAGAGACACATCTAAAAGGTGCAGGACACCGACCCTAAAGGGCCAGATTTGAGGAGGCCTGGTTCACAGGAACAAGAGTCGATGAAAGTGAAATCAGTGCTAAGAAGCAAGTTTAAACAAATAACATGTGCTTGATGTCTTACATGTCAATGATATAAAAGTCAAATTTTGGATGTCACTGAATCAATATCCGGTTCATTTTAGGGACTCAGAACATGTAGTCAGAAAACTGAAAAGAAAATCTGAAATATCTTAACTTTTCTGATAAAATAGCAATGTTACTGAGGCACTATGGGATGAGTCATGTTTTGAGGTGTCAGGGAACTCGATGGTTTGTAAAAATAAACTCAACAAGCTGTGAAGAAAAACAGATATTTCATTCACTGCCGCTGTACAACTGACTATGTTTGCATAGTCAGTAGCAACAACTCAAGATGGTAGTTTTTACAGTAAATGCATTTAATGACAAGTTGAATAAAAATGGTTATTTCTCCTGGATTTTTCTCATGCAAACAGCAGATGCCAAACCTAATTTTTTATCTAAAGGCTCTCACAACTTTGCGAGTCACTCCGCACTGATAAACATTT
The DNA here is from genome assembly GCA_034780135.1 of Jordanella pulchra. Lineage (NCBI taxonomy): Eukaryota > Metazoa > Chordata > Actinopteri > Cyprinodontiformes > Cyprinodontidae > Jordanella > Jordanella pulchra. The sequence goes on from JAUZNJ010033449.1 coordinate 7,533, forward strand.
GTGTTTTCATGGACACAATGAAAGCATTCTGTCTGTTTACATTCACTTCTCAGATGTTCAGAGTCTCACTCTTCTTTAAAACAACAGTGAGGATCTTTAACTGAGAGAAGAAAGAAACAGAAGGTGGAGCAAGCTCTTCTGGCATTTACCGCAATGGGTCTATAATTAGGAACTCCATGAGTTCAATTTTTATAATCACTACTGATGTACATATTACAGTCTAAATGGACTTTGTACAGATTAATGTCACATTTAAAAGGATTTCTTAGTATTTGTCAGGCTTAAGGTTAATGTATCCAAAGTCACAAATTTCCACACATATGTCACGATGTTTGCGCTCTTAGAGAAAATAGTCAGGCCTAGCTGACTGCTAATTTTAAAAGATGCTCCAGAAACCAAGGGGAATGTACTTGGGGAACTAGTTCATTTAGCCCAAGGTTATACGAGAGTTGATCATCAGGATGACAAACTAAGTATTACTGGAATGGTTATAACCAGAGTTCACGTCAATGCTCTAATTTTGTTAATAATTCTTTCTGAGATCACTGAATGGGAAAAATAAAAAAAATGGCAACTAAAACCAAACACATTTTGAATTCTTCAACAGCTTGTAAACTGCAAATTATGTAGAATAATAAAAAGCTGACAGCATCGTCTTGGCCCAACTGTTTTCATAAAAGTAGGCAGTTGCTATAAAGACATGCAGCTTTTGAAACCAACAAATGTTTCCATAAAATGTATTTTCCTTTCGGCATTTACAGAATAGTACTGTGAATGTTAGCAAATTAAACTGTTAACTTTATGCCTTTATATCCAAATTCAAAAGCTTCACACTTAAAACTGTTAAATTATTTAAGGGTTTTGAGTAGGATTAACACTCATTGTGCTTTTCTTAATGTTCTCCCTCATTCATCCACCGTACAGTGAGGCAGTAAAGCTTTGAGTGTGTTTGCTAAAGTTGTTTTAAGTCCGCCACCCTCCTCTTCCTCCTGATCCCTCCTGATTATTCTTATGAAAATACACCTGACCAATCATCAGCATAGCAGTAAATAAACCCAGATTATCCCTCTGTTTTTTTTGTCTTTCGGTTGTTCAAAATGTCTGAAGAAGCTACACACTTAGCAGGGCTTGATGATATTCACAGGTACCTTTGCAGAATTCTGCCGTCATCATTAGTAGGGGATCATACGATAATGCATAATTACTTTCAGCTGTATTCTCCATGAGGACCTCACTTAAATTCAATATGTTCGAAGCTCTGTTTTGACTGAGAAACTGAAACAGATTTGTAATTCGATGATAGATACCACTTGGTTATCAGGGGTTGTCGTTAGAAACCACAAACCTCTGTTATCTTCTCTGTTAAAGCTCTTATCAGGCTAAGGCTAAAAGGAGAATTTTTGAAACCTAATGATTGAAATGAAATGCCTAAACAACAACAACAAAGAAATCTTAAACTTCTAATATTAATAATATTCTGTAATGGAACTTTTATGCATATATTGTATAAAAACACGTAAAAAATCTCCAAAAAAATGTATTTTTTGTTTTTATTTTAAATCTCTTAATCTGTTGTACATTTGGCATGTTTTAACTACCAATTTTATTTTATGCAATGAACAAATACAAAGATATAAGGACATAATATGTTTGTTTGTTTGTTTGTTTGTTTTAGTCCTGTTTTAGTGCAAATAAAACTATAAAAGCATTGAGTGTGGATTTGTATTCAGCCTCTCTGAGTCAGTACTTCATAGATTTCCCTTTTATTAGAACCTTTTAAAGCTAAAAGATCTTTGATTTTTAGATGCAGAAACTAGCATCTTTGCACACCCCTCTCGACAAGAAAGTTTATGCTTTCTCAGAGAGGACAGCAAAGAGCCTATTAACAACATCTTTCATTTTTGGACGTAGGGCTGGACTTTTATAAGGCCATTCAAAAACACCGTTATTTTCCTTATTCAAAACATTCAAAAGCATCTCTCTTTGTGTGTGATTCATTTCACCTACCAGTCATATTTTTATTCATCTACTTATTAACACCAACCAAGTCTCCAGTACCTACTGCACCTTCTTCCAGATGTTTGAAGTGTTCCCTACATGCACTGTGACTCTTTATCTGCCTGTTTTTGTATAATAGGGTTCTTCTTACCAGTTTTCCATAAGAAGAAAGGGTCTAAGGACTGAATAACCTGTATTCCTGCAGATTTGGTGATTATTTTTGAGCAATTGGTTGCACCAGATTTGACTGTGGAATTTTTAAAAAAGTACATTTTCCACACACAGATAGACAGACAGACAGATAGCCTTTAGAAATATGCGCTACGTTGTGTTAGTGTATTATATAAATCATTTCTTTCTGCAATGTAACAATATCAAATAAAGCTGAGGCTGTGACTTTACGGTATTAGGACAGATGTTTTAATGTTGCCTTTTTATGTGGAGAGCACCGGTGATTCATTGAAATGTACTTGCAAACAACACTTACAAAAAGAGGAAATTCAAAGCTGAAGAACATTGGGAATGAGATGACACACAGCTGTAACTGTAAGCAGAGGCACAAGCAGGTTGAACGCAGCCGAACAGCATTCTAACAGCGTTGTTAGAAGATAGGGGAAAAAAGCATGTTGCCCAAAAACAAAATAGCTCATTAGCAAACTTGTTAATGCTAGTTGGAGAGAGCTACCACTGCTTCCTGCCAGCTTAACTAATGAATTAGAATTTATCTCATCTTCCAAACCTATCCTTTCTTATGCTCTTCCTGCAATACCTGCTCCTGGCACTGAAATAAAGAGCAGATTTCCAATAATACGTGTTGCTTCCTGTCGTCAAAAGGATGTTACTACCTGTCTGCTTGCCAGCACTTGTCTCTGCATGTGTACTTTGATGTTTTTTTCACACTTTCAAGTGAATGACTACAATAACTGTATTCCTCAACATGCAGCTAGCAGCCATTTAAAGGAAATGTTGGGTTAATTTACACTGGTTGATTGCCTGAAGGATGTGGGGATACTCCTGCCTTTCAAATGGTTTTCAAGTGGGGTGTTATTGCCAGAAATAAAAACGGTTTCGAAGATAGAATAAAAAACTTCTTTAATTCCTTGAACATTGCAGCTATTATAACGAGAGTCGAGTAATAAGGTTTTTATATATCTTTACTGGTAAAAATATCCAAGCTAAAATCTTTGAACTGTGACATATCCTTTGACATCTGAAACAGAATAACAATCTGTTTTTAAAAGTTAATAACTGACTGAAAAAAACTAAATCAATGAAGCGTTCAGCACTGGGGGGTGGTGGGGGGGGGGCTGAGTGTGGCTTGATATGCAAAAAATATGTGCACAAAATAAAAGGGACTTTTTGTAAATGCTAGAAATAAAAAAAAAGCAACAGAAGGTGGAGGAACTCAACCATATCCAACTTCTTTTTTAAAGACTACTTCATTAAAACACAAGTAATGGGTCCAATCAAAAGAATATTTACATTCTTTGGATATATAGATACATTTCAACAAAGGGTAGAATATATTCAAGAAGTGTATTTCACTAATTCAATTCAAAAGTAAATATTGTTATAGACATGAATTTCCAACTGACATATTTCTAATCTTTGAACCATTTAATTGTCTGATTCTTACTTACAGATTCAAAACAAAAATATAAAAATAGGAAATAGTTTTTTATAGTCTCTATAAGGTGGGTAAGTAGAAAAGGTTTACTGGTAAAGAACCTATTAGCTTTCAGAGGGCTGAATAAAACCATGTTAGTGGAAAGTTGAGTGGAAGGAAGAAGTGTGGTAATAAAGCAACAGGAAAAGTTGCAACTTTGACAGAATTGTAAAAAAAAAAAAACTAAATGAGGAGAACCTTTGAGGGAGATTCACAAACCTTAAACTGCAGTTGAAGACAGAGCTTTAAGAGACACCACACATCAATGTATGGAGGATAGAGGCAACAACAGTCCCATTCCTTGTCCCATACCAGTCCTGAAGCAGAGACGCTACCAGGAGCTCATCACCTCCTTGCCCCACACGGTTTGGTTTTATTAAAATCCCTTTAATAGTATGCTTTGATAAATATAATTAAGGAGTTTCGGTTTTTGAACTAACCTACCTAAGTAGATTAACTTTCGATCATATTTTGGTTTACTGAGAAGTACCTGTCGATCAGTTATTTCTAACCAGGTAGAAGTTCACATAAAAGTCCTACATATTATAAGCAGCTATTTCCTGTGCAGCACATGTGTGGCCCCATGGGTAAAAAAGATAAAACCTGTGAAAAACTCGCTCTGCTTGTCAAGTAGCAGAACCAACTTGGATGCGTTGTTGTTTCTTAGTTTCTTATGCAAGAAAAATGACTTTAACTGTTATTAGTGGTGCGGAAGGCTGTAACATCTTCATACCTTTTTGGGTTATTTAAAACTTACAAAAAACAATTTCACACATGAATTAGGTTTTAACACATCAATACGCCCCCTCACATTCCAACTTCACCAGTCTTCACTTGTCTTACCTTGGTGTCAACTATGGAGCAAGCAATTTGTTTCACATAGGCCAGATCAGCAGTCTGGGGCAAAAGAACAGATTCCCTGGTCAGACCAATCTGGATGATGAAGGAGACCCCAGCTGGAGTAGGAACCATTGAAGGCATCATCCCACCAGGAATGTGTCCTGCTGTCAGGTCCATCACTGGAAAAGAAGTCTGAGGAGGCATAGAGGGCATAGATATGGGGGTTCCCTGCTGTATCACTGCTGAGCCGGGTGGAGAGGCCCCTACAGGAGGGAAGAAGACCTGGGACATTGCCCCTGAGGGCATGCAGGGGCTCGCGTTAGCCATTTAGAGTCCGTTGCCTCTACCCCGCTGGCTGCCTGAAGCTCTCAGCATAAACAGAGACAAGCACACACCCAGGTGCAGTGGAGGGTTCTGAAAAAAACCCACACTCATTCAAACTGCTCTTGTGGGGAGAGGAAATGTGGGTATCCACAAACTGAGCAGAGTCCCTGTTCCCCCCTGACTCCTCGTCCACCTCCCTCCAGTGGATCAAGGGAGAAATCCTTATCCAGGAAGAAGTTTCAGGTCCTCTCAGACGCTTGTTTCATGTCGACTGACTTCTGTTAGTGTTTAAGCATGTCAAGCATGAGAAAAAGAAAACCACACCGAAGAGAGAAGCAGCTGCCTTTCCTCTGTTGTCCCACCACCACCTTCCTCCTTCAGCTCCAAAGATGTTGCTCTGCAGGGTAGAAAGTCCAAACTTGGTTGTGAAACTCCCCTCGCTATGTGTGAGAGGAAGAGAAAGAGGGAGAAAAAAAAAAAAACAATGGCAAACTTTGTATAAGTGAGCTCCTCCAGGGCTGAGTAACAAAATGGCTTCCTTGAACAGGAAACCGTGAGAATAAAGGAGACCAAGAGACTGCACTCCTTTTACAAGTCTTGCCCTGTTTCACTTTCAAACCCAATGCAGGCTTTTTTTTTTGCATAAAACAGACAGAGCTGCCTGATGTGAGGGTACCTCCCTCTTACCCTTCCTCCTGCCCTCTCACCACAGCCAAGAAGGAAGTAAAATGACTGACACTACCTGAAGCCAATAGAGTTCCAGTAAGTTCCACCTTCTGACTCCTTGCTCTCTCCCTGT
>JAUZNJ010033450.1:0-13159 GCA_034780135.1 Jordanella pulchra
TGCTGTTGTTGAAAAGAATTGACCCTAGCACTGTTCCCTGTGATACTTCACAAGTAACCCTGGGGCTTGAAGAAGATTACTGAAGTGGACAAACTGAAAGCTGTCAGAGAAATAAGAGTTAAACCAGCCTAATTCCTACAGTACATTCAAGGCTGCCAAAAAGAATATTGTAATTACCTGTGTGGCAAGATGCACACTACAGAGGGCCCGGGCAGGGTTTGATCCCCAGAATCCCGGGTAAAAGCCATACTCATCGACCAGTCAATCAAAGGGATATCCCCTTGGCCAAGCAGCCAAGGCGCATGATCAGTCAGAGTATTGTGACAGGACCTTATGTTGTCACCTGTATAAAATGCAGCACTGAGATCTAACGGGAGTAAAGACACAAGCTTATTATCTAAAGTTGTGAGAATATCATTACTGTGTTTTACTGCTATGATAAGCTCTAAAACCTGACTGAAACTCTTCAAAAAGGTCATTTTAGATTAGCAAATGTAAATATATAGCTCTATAAATAACTCATTTAGATTAAAAGAAGGTTTCTTAAGTAAACCACAAAACAGGCTTACATCTGAGGCAACCAGATTTTGCACATTTTTCTAAAAAACATTTTGACACCTATTCAGAGGCTTTTGTCAATTCTGGCAGGTCTCACCAGAGAAACCTGTAGTTGGGGTGCTGATGTTTACAAGCAATTGTATGGGTTTTGTAAAATCATGATGAGACTACTTTTATTCTTTCTTTGGAACTAAATTCAGAACGACCAAATTGAAGATACAAGAGGTACAGATGATAGAGACCTGAGGTAGGAGAGTAAATAAAAAGGAAAAGGGTTAGAGTTTGGAACGCAGGAAAAGACGCTAACATAAAATAATAACATACAACATGTACATACAACACAAGAATGAAACAAGAACCTCATCCAAATTTGCAGCAACGAGAAAACATAAACAAAAAGAAGGAATAAAATCTTATAAAGAAACCCCAAAACTCAGTCTCTTAGTCAATGACTTGATTTGTGATAATCAAATTGATATATGTTGTCTGAAAGAAACTTGGCTGCAGCAAGAGAATTAAGTGAGCCTAAATGAAGCAACTCCCTCTAGTTATTTAAATTTGAATATACCCAGAAATTCTGGGCAAGGAGGAGTAGTAGCAGCAATCTTTTAGTATGACTTCCTGATTAGTCCAAAGCCAGTTAGTTATAATTCTTTTGAACATGTAACTCTTAGTTTCCTTCATCTAAATTACAAAGTAACAAAACCTCTTCTGTTTGTAACTTTGTATCTACCACCAGGTCCTTGTTCTGAATTTTTAGATCAATTTTCAGAGTTCCTACCTGATGTAGTATTAAATATTGACAAGGTCTTTATAGGGGGGGATTTTAACATCCATAACAAAATTGAAAGTGATAGCTTTAATAAAGCCTTTAATGCTACCTTAGACTCCATTGGCTTTGATTGAAATGTGAATAGACCCACACATTCCCATCTTCATACTTTGGACCTTGTGCATGAATGTGGCATTCAATGTGAAGAAATAACAGTATTTCCTCACAACCCCCATCCTCTCTGACCACTTTTAGACGGTAACTTTAGTATCCTTCAAAATTACTGATTTTACCTCCCCTTAAAGAAGGTTTCACTTAAGCAGAACGTTATCAGATAATGCAGTTATAAATTTAAAAGAATCGGTTTCACTTTTTATCCCCTCTATATCACTGAACAACACTGCAGAGGACAACCATTTGATTTATTTCCCTTCACAAGTTGATGATTTTGTTGATGGGGTAAATAGTTCCTTCCGTGTGTCTTAGACAATTTAGCCCCTTTAAAAAAGAAAAGCTTTAAAAATAGAAAGCTGGCTCCTTGGTTTAACACAGAGCTGTGGACTTTGAAGAAGAATGTTAGGAAACTGGAGATAAAATGGCATTAGACATGTTCACAGGTATCTTACCTAGTCTGGAAAAACAGTTCACTGCTGTATAAAAGGACTCTTCGTAAAGCAAGAGCAGCATATTTCTCTTCATTAGAGGAGAATAAGAATAATCCTAGATTTATTTTTAATACAGTTGCCAAACTCACCCAGAGCCATAGGTCTGCTGAACTGCCCATTCCCCCTGCTCTAATTAGTAATGATTTTATGGGATTCTTTATAAATCAGACTTATTCTATTAAAAATAAGATCATTGGCATTTTGCATTGATGATGCATCTGAGGTAACTTATAGAACCTGAACTGGGTTTAGACTGTTTTGATATAGTTTAACTTTCAGAGTTGGCAAAACTATTATCTTCATCTAAGCCTTCAATTTGTATGTTAGACCAAGTTCCAACTAAGTTATTTAAGGAAGGGGTTCCCTCTGATTTCCACCTCCATTATAGATATAACTAATCAATCCCATCTATCCTTCTTTCATCTCTGGAATATTGCAAACATTTGAAATATCCTGTCCAGGGGAGATGATGAGAAACTAATGCATGCATTTGTTAAACTGTATTTAAAAGCCTTGAGTTGATCCAAAATACTACAGCCAGAGTTCTGATGAAAACTGAAAACAGAGATCATAGAATTTAAAATCCACCTTCTCACTTATAATGCCTTAGATGGCCAAGCTCTGAGCCTGGTTCTGTTGGAGGTTTCCTTCTGTTAAACAGGAGTTTTCCTCTCCACTGTTGCTACATGCATGCTTGGTGTGAGGGATTGCTGTTGAGTCAGTGAGTCGAGGCAATCACCGGGTTTTCCTTATATACAAAGCCTATAACCAATCTGACTGTGTGATCTGATTGAATTGTCTCTGTACAGTGCCTTCAGATAACACGTGTTGTAAATTGGTGCTATATAAATAAATTGAATTCAATTGAACTGAACTGAATTGAATAAAGACTGGATAACCAAAAGATTAATCATTAATCAATTTAATTATATTTTTTTACTTTTGTCTCCCTGAAACAAACTGTCAGGTTATGTTTTTACTGCATTGTTCTGTTTAGCTTTCTAGTTGTTGTCAGCTGGTTTAGTGTTGCTCATTCCAACCCTGTTGGGTTTCTGTTTCTTTATTGTCCTCCTGGTTCTTATGCATTTCCTACTGTTCTCTGTGCAAGTTTTATTTTCCGGTTCAATCCTGTTGCACTTTGAGTCCACCACAATATTAGTAAAAGTTACAACAGGTTTAAAAGCTATGAAGTGTGTTTAAAAAGTTAAAGGTGTGGTGATATCTCCATAAAGAGGTATACTGATTTATTTTCAGTTTATTTCTTAATCCTTTAAGGTGAAATCTGTTCAACATCTTTGATAGATTTAGACCCAAATTATGACATGGAAAAAACTGTTCGACCTTTTATAAGCTAGAGTAGACCTGACAGATCAAGAATAAATGTAAGTGTCAAACAAATGACCCATTGCTTCTTCTTGTTTTTCACTTTAAGGAATTAAATTAGCAAAGATAATGTCATGTCATAAGTTAAACAATGTTTTCTCTTATGCTGCCATATCCTTTGTTTGAGTCATCATCATTTTTTCAGTGAATAAAAAACAATATTGATATATTTAGAATGAGGGATTTTTTTAATTTTTCAAATTCTAACGGGGTTTAGAGGTGAAAAAAAAATAGATAAAGAAATCATAGCATGGATTATTACTTCCATGTACTTGGACATCAGCTTCTCATTATAGTCAAACCTTGGCTCAGATTGTCAGAGTCTGAATAACCCTTAGCAGTTTTCTTGCCCATTTATATTCACACACAACTATAAAATAATGCATTCTCTGTTCTTTATTTATTCCTCTGTGTTTTTGTAATTCCTGATGTAGATTTACACAGGATAAACTCAAGATTATTAAAGCTGATTTAAACCAGATAATTTTTGGCAAATACACTTTCTCACAGCTCGTTGTTTATATTTTCTTCCTGTCCATTCCTATTCCCTGCTCAAGCAAGTTGTTAAAAAAATAAAACAATAAGGTTTTTAATCCTTGTCCATAACTCACAACACCCCTCAGATTTTACATGTCTGTACATCTGATTTAAATAGGCTTTTCATTAGGCTATCCAGCACTGCAGTACTACAAAAACCTGGTTTTGAGAGTTCAGACATGGGATGTGAAGGGATTGAAGGAATCGGTTGGTTTCCATGTAGCCAATAGCTCGGAGTAGTTTATTTGGAGCAAAGAATTTTCTACAAACAGAGGACTGAGGGTGACTCTTTGAAAAGGAACAGACAAAAGCATGCAGCAGGGGATAGGAACAATGGGGAATGGATCCCTGAGAAAATGGATGGATGGACAATTGTGTAGCTGCAGCTTTTAGAAGAGCAAAATAGGGGAATAAATCATGATATAATCTTTTATAACTATTTAGACAAGTAAATATGTTCTCCAGACCTTTCCAACACCCTGCTTTGGGTGTCATGAAGTTGTAGCACATGGCCTCAGTTTACCAAAACTTTGACAGCAGGGTTGTCTAATATTCAAATATAATGCAATCCTAAATTGAGTTGAAGAATGTTCTGAATTGAAAATCAAAAGAAAACTGACATGTTTTTAGTAGCTGCCTTCCCCTTTAATAATCTCACATAATTACATTTCTCAACCAACTGAAGTCACTCTTCTTTTCTTTGGGAAATCTAATTTGATCCCTCTCCTAACCAGCCTCTTTGTGTAAAGTCCGCCTTTGTATCTCCTTCTTTTCGAATCTGCGGTGCACTTATAAGGAACAGGTGGGATGACAGATGCCGTTGCTCCATTTTATTCATTCCGATTCAACTCATCTTTTTTCCACCTCCCCCTGTCACCCCATCTCTTTGCATCTTAATTTCTTTTGCACCTTCTGTCCTTTCATTATTCATCATGCCACTCAAGGCTCTTCCCTCTGTCTTTCTTATGTCCTCCCTCCCTCGCTTGTTACTTTTCAATTCAGATGAATTAACCGCAGCCACTCTTGTCTCTCATATTCCATCTTTCCCTCCATTATGCCGCCTTTTTTCCGCCTTCCCACTTTACCACCTTCCCTCCTTTCATCTCCCTTCCTCAACACACCACACTCCTCCCTACACCCTCAGGTTTTCTATCCCTGTTTTCCGTTGTACTTCATCTTCCCTCAGTCTTTTCCTCATCTCTGTATCCGACCCTATAACTCCTCCCCACCAGCATCTTTTCTTCTCATCCACCCACTCCAGTCCATCCATTTGATGATGATGTGTGTGTGTTCATCACTGTTTTCACAGAGAGATGTAGGTGCGTGTGTGTGTTTACATGTGTGTTTTGTCTTCGGGCAGGTTGCTCATTACTGTGGAGGTTAGAGTGATGACGATGGTAATAAAGGGGAAAAGTCGTCAGAAACATACTGATCAAACACTTCTCAGAGGCAACGTGCATGTAGGTGTGTGAAGAGAGTTTGTGTGCCTGAGTGGGTCCCCTTGCTGTGTTGCTTGAGGCTAAATATTCCCCTGAAAGAACAGATTTTCAAAGCAGTTCCTTTTTTTTAGGTATCTCAAATTTTACAGAAGTGTGCACAATTCTTGTTTGTTGAGCTCTGCTGTTAATTGGAGCAGCTCCAGGCTTTCCTCAGGCTACAGGAAAGTGTGTATGAATGTTTAAGTGTATGTTTGCCTCCATGTATACAGTGATAGAAAACAACTGTTTGCCGTCTAACGCATTTGTTCTGTTTTTGCCTCTTTTTGTCAACCTTAAATGTTTAAGAATATCAAACACATTTTGCTATCAAACAAAAATAACCTGGGCTTATTTAACAAAACACTTCAAATGAGCATTATTTGAACTACGTGAAAAAAGCAGCTGCCACCCTTGTTGAACATTGTAATTTTTGAAAGACTGGATTTAGTTTAATTAGCCATGTCTGATTACTGCCACATCTGTCGAAACAGAAGAACTGTTTAATCTGTCTGATAATGTAAAATAGGCTAAAAGATTTAAAAATGAAGGGATAATAACTATATCTAGAGTCATTTTTAAAACTTTAAGACTGCGGCATAACACATCAGCTGTCATTTATCTGCAAGTGGAAGAACACAGGTGAAACTATAAGAATCTGTGACTCTTATAGAGTTTCACTACAGCTCCAACAACACATCAATGAATCATCCAGGAAGTCACAAAAGAACACAAAGTGACATCTTGAACATATCAGGCTTCGCTTCCCCCACCCAACTGTGAAGGTTCTCATTTATCCAGGTGATGGTTAAGCTTGGAAAGTTCAGCTTAGGTAACTTGACATGACGTTTTCTAGAAGACGTTTCACCTCTCGTCCGAGAGGCTCCTTCTATACTATATAGTAGGTGTCGTTTGAGGACAACTTCCATATTCTAGCCAAAGAAGACAGATGGTTTGTCAGGGGGGTCAAAGAAGCCATCTTTGTTAACCTGGAACCCTCCCATAACTTGCCACATTTAGGTTCTGCAGAGGGACAACTATCAAAAACACAGCTGCATATCTACATCAGAAATACACAACTGAACCATTTGGAATGGTCCAATTGAAGTCTGGGCTAGATCCAATTGAGATGCTGAGACCTAAACTTCTAAACTAAACAAAATCTTCAGATGTTGCTCAAACAAAGCTATGAAGAAGACTGTGGAAAAGGTAAACAACTAACTGCCTGTTATCACAGAGGAGTAGCAAAACCAGTTATCGGGTGGACAGGGAAATCACTTTTCTCATAGGATCGAGTTGGTTTGGATGTTTTTTTTCTCTTATTTAAATAAAACCCTCTTTACAAACTGCATTTTTTTACTTCCTTTATTTGTTGATCTTAAACTCGTATGTGTGGAAAAAAGGTAAAAGAACAAAAAATCTGGAAGGGGTAGATAAATCTCTCAGCATTGTAAGCATTTCATAGAAGCTCATACCAGGCAATGCAAGCTTTCACAGTGAGGAATTAGGAAGGTGCTGCCGCTGTCACTGCTCCTAGCGCACTAATGATACCACTATAAGGGGACTTTCAGCAGTGGAAATTGAATTAGATTAAAGTACTCAAACACACAATTGCAACACAAGCCTGCCTTAAAAACACTGGCAGCACAGCACAACAGGCGTATGCAAAGTGATGTATGCGATTATAGGAGGTAAATATTTGCATGGGCTCTTGTTTACACTGGGGTGGGAAGTCATTTTTACATGTTCACATAAGTGTCTATGTTGGCTGTAAATCACACCCAAACACTTCAAAAAGAGCAAGGAAAGTTTCTTTAAAATTATGACAGGTAGAAAAAAATTACTCACAGGGAGAAAGTTTGGTCGACTGAAGACTGCGGGGGGTGAATGCATTTTTATGGAAAGGGAACGGGTAGGTGGCAAAAGACCTGATGGCAGAGCAGAAATGAGGCTGAGTTGGAAGAATGACAGAAGAGGTTTTGCAGGGAGGCTAGGTAAATTGTGGCCAGTGGAGAGGGAAGATAGATTGCACATACCGTGGTGGAGGTGTGAGCAGCTTTTGAGAGGCAGGTGGGTGAGCGACCTGGCAGAGAGGAAACTTTAGTCGAAGAAGTAAAAGCAGGGAATAAACTTGGCAAGTTTGGCCTGAACGCATATAATTACCACATGAGGTGACAGTGATGTCATGCCACATTAGCTCCAGAGTGGGAAGCAGCGCCCTCATCCACGGAGATGGAAATACACTGAGAGAAAAACCCAGCAGATGTAAGACGGTGGGATAGGACATGGCAAGGAAGGGACACAATCAAGAAAACAATAGAAAAATAGAAATATTGAATTTAAAAGATTTAATAAATTCAAAAATGCTATTAGTCATGTCCAAAGCTTAAAAGAAAACATTACAATTTAATAAAAAAAAACTTTTTGTGTTCATGTTCAGGGGCAATGATTATAAAGAGATATTAAAAGAATGTATTTAACTAAAGTTGAAATAAAAAAATACATAATTTTTATTTCATTCAATTGAGTTTGTTTATATATGTTTATTGACTATAAATGTAATCTGAAGTTACTATACAGCAATAACACTCTCAGTTTCCTTACAGGAATGTAATAATATAGAAAAAATGCCATTTTAATCACATGCATTCCAATTAATTTTCAATTATAAAACAATGCAGATGAGTTCAGTTTATTGTGAAAAATGCTGAAAAGTTTTTTAGTCGATGAAAACCACCAATAGCATTGAGACTCATAAACCAGCATGAAATTAAACTGTAGTATTGCTTACATTGAGTTGATAAAGTTCCAAAAATCACCTATATTTAGCATGCATGTGTTAAGAGATAAAAAAAATTTATTTAAAGAAATATCAAAAGAATAGCAGTTTGTATGCATTCTATATATAGGGGCAGAATTTCTTCTTCCTTTTTCTCCTTACTACCCTTTTTTCACTTATTGATTTTTTGTTCTTGTTTGAATGTTGTATGAGTTTGTATCTATGTATGTGTATTAAAGTGAAAGGAAAGCACATAAAATAAAATTAACTTAACATAGTGAGTCTAAAGGACTAAACTGAGTGCTAGATTGTACATGAAAACAAAGAAAAATCGATTCACAAAACCCCCTTTCATAAGAAATCTTTATTGGTCTGAATATGAGCGATTTGCTGGAATCATCATACAGAACATTTTTATGTAGGAGTTTTCTTTGGCAGCGAGGATTGATTTGCTCATTTTTATGTTCAGTGTCGGCTAGGACGACATTAACATTTTAGAAAAACAACCTTGTTAGACTGTTCACAGGTCATACAGTTCACATGGTTTTTATTCTGTATTGAAGGAACTGTCGAAGTGATGACAAAAGGATGTGCATGGGGGTCCACTTATAGCAACACAAGCAAACAAAGTTGAACAAAGGCAGCGATCCCGAAATGCCTGGTAGATAATATGCAGTGACTTGCAAAAGTAATCTCAATCCTCATACTTTTATAGTGTTTATTTCATCTCAAGGGTAATCTGGAATGTATTCCATTGGGATTTGATTTGAAAGAACAGCAGAAGTCAAAAATATTCAATAAGTGGAACAAAAGGCCTTATATTTTGTCCTTTCGTTTGACAAACATGACCGTATGTTAAAAGGTTTTCTGAGGAGTTGTTCAGGTCAAACAACCCAGACTTTCTTTCAAAATTCACCAGTGTTTAACTCTCTTTCTATCAACTAAGCCCAGTTTTTCCAGCTCTGCTGGAAAAAAAAAAACCTTACCACAGCCCCCCTTCCCATTCATGAAGCTGTTACAGGTGGGTGAATCTGCAGACCCAGAATTCAAACCAGACAACAAGGGAAAGGTTTAACATTTTATTAAATTGATTGTCTGGATCAGCGGCAAGGAAGAGCAGCAGAGACTGGTTCTTTCGGACAGAGATTATGAACGTTAGTGTCCGGGACAGGATAGCGGGATGATTTGCAGTCAAGAGAGTGAAGGTTACTGACCTCAATGGGAAAAGTGGATGAGTCCAGAGGTGCATATGGAGAACCAGCAAATGATGTGTGTTGCTCCAGGAAGAAGTCTCCGGACTGGGGCTTTGCCAGTGAGTATTGTGATGAGATTCTTTAAGGGGAGCAATTTTGATCGAGATTGAAGAAGGCAGAGCAGGGGTCAGAGCTGGGAGATCAGATGACAGAGAAGGTTCCAATCCGAGATCCAGAATTAGAGACGTGGATGAAGCTAGTCAGAACCAAATGATCAGATGTCTGAGAAAACTCCAAAACAGAATCCGTGATCATGACCAGGAGGGCAGAAAAAGGGTAAAAAAACAAGGTCTCAGAGGAAAACAGGTTGTGAAAGGCAGGCAGGCAGAAAACCGCTGGACTAGTCTCACCATTGTGCTTGAACAATAATCTGGCTCCAGCTTCTGGTCTAAGGAGGCTTATATAGGTAAGAGAGCAGGTGGAACCGATTATAGCTGATTAGAGCAGAGCCGCAGAGCAGATCGTAATGATTAGGTAATCAGACCAGAGCTGGTGACCAGAATCATGACAGAAACTGTTGCAAACTGTGCTGTACCATAAGTACACAAATCAACATTATCTCTTACCCCTCCTTCCAGTAGTATTATTAAGAGTACTTATGGTTTATCATAACCATAACTGCTCACCACAAACTAAAAGAATTGTTTAAATTCCTCAAGCCATCCTGAGTCTTTCCAAATTTTTGCAATTCGTCATTGTTTATTTTATTAAAAAATATACATGCACATTTTATCCATTTCCTTTTTCTCAGTTAGACACATTCTTTGATCTGAGTATACCATTTTTGATAACAATATTACAATATTTCTCCGATGTTGTAAACATTTTACTTACCTGCTACTGATACACCAGAATTTTCCTACTGTGTTACTATAAGGGATCTATTCTATTCTATTCTATTCTATTCTATGGCATATAAACAGTGTTATGTCCCTTTTGATAGACAGTAGGTCTGGCTAGATATTCTAAGCACCTTACTTAGGTGTATAAAAACATCACATAAATGCTGAACCATTTGTTTCTACACCACTGTGGAGAAATTGGGGTGTCAAATTGCATAATATATCAACTCAAGTAAGGGGAGCTGCAAACAGCCATACAAATGGAAATGTGAGGAAGTTGCTGAACAGAAAATAAGTCAGAGATTTCTTGCGATGGACTGAGTCACTAACCCAGTAGTTCCTTCATTCTGTGAGTGGTGCTGCTCTACTGGGGCATTATTTCTTTCACAGCTTGATGCAAGAAAGAAAAGGTTGAATTGAGTTGATTTTCCCATTGACTGCACCGGTTAAGCTAAAAATAAATGTATTGTTACACATGCAGCTGAGCTTTGTTGTAACATATTAACAGAGGGTTTAGAGTCAGATAAGAAGTTAATAGAGAAAATTAGTAATGCTTCCAAAATCAGTAAGTGATTCGGGAGTTTTGTACAATTCAGTTATGACTCACCCATCACTATCTGGGAGGAATGGAACATTATTCTGATGGCCTAGACTGTGTTATTTACCAGGTTTCATATGGTAAAGACTACACTCAAACTTTTATGATAAAGAAGGAATAGGGACAGATGTTATTTTCACATTGCACTGATATATCGAGGTGCAGAGAGCAACAGAGAGAGAGGAAGGCTGATTTGAATCATGCGGATCAAGGAAAAAAAATGAAAAAAAAGAACAAAAACTGAAAAAAGAGAAGTATGAGTCTGCAAAGCAAAGTGTGAAATTAGTAAAAGGAAAATACCTGTCAGAGAAGGGCAAACAAAAATTCTGCGCAGACAGCTGGGGCTTGGACCTCAGCAGTTCATTTAGGCATGAATAGAAATGTGGCTTAGTGAAAATACACAAGAAAAAAATGCTTATCAACACAGATGCTATTCCTAATGGCTTAATTTGGCTGAAAGAAAAGGCCCCCAGAAAGACTAAAAAAAAGAGCCATTTGGGAGCTACAAAAGCTGGGTGGATGAAAACATGCAGACTGCCATCATTTGTACCTTACACTTTCTCTCTTCAAATGATGCAATGGTCAGTGATGTTCAAAGCTTGGAATTTTTTTAATAACCTAACCCTGGTGTAACATGCTTCTATATCAAGGTCCCCCATCCCATACATGAAACTGGTACCTTGCTGCTAAACTGCTACTTTTAAGGTTAGGACTTTTTTTTTTTATAAAACCTATCCTGTAGTTATAGTGGCTCAGGTAACCCAGGGCTATCTTTATAGTGATACTGCCATAGGCTTAGGCTGTTAGAGGACATAGGGATTACTTTTCATCATTCTTCTTCATGCATTCTGCTTCTTTTCTCCTATTTTGCATTATTTGTTGGTTCAAACCCCCACCTTGTGCTTTCTCTGCCCTTTTCCCACCATAGTAACACCATCTTCTGTGGTACTGTTTGGTTTTGACACCATATTGAGGGGAGGTATCAGCTGGGCTGCTGCCATCAACAACTTCCATTATAGATAATAGAGTTAGGCATCCCTTTTTAGTGGTTAGTCCTTTTTTCTTTCCTGGACATAAGTATAGACTCAACTTTTACTATGACTAACCCGATGTGATCTCTTCCATCCTTCTTGACATGAAAGCCAACTCAGAGCTCATCTGGATGACTGCAGAGAGCCCTCTGCAGAGCTTGCTCGTTGTTACCATTTCTAACATAAACCCCTGTTTCATTGCCACTCAAAAGCCTAGGGCTTCTGAAAGCCCGGTAGCGATTCTGTACACATTTATCCCAGTACTTTTTTTTTCTGAAGCTTTATTTTGTCCCTACTACAGGCCTAATACATTTTACCTTTCCCTAGACTTTTGAATGGTGGAGGTTGTGTACAGCTGCAGTGCTTTGGAAACCTTTTTTTTTTTTGCATTGCTAATAGAAATAGGGTCAGACCTAACCGATAATAGAAATTAAATATTTCATTATATTACTAGTATATGTTATAGAGGGCAATCTTTACTCGCATTTGAACAATCATGTATAAATCATTACAGCTTCTCTGCTCTTCTGATTATTTGATTTGTAATCAGACAAACCTGCAGTGACTGATTAAATTAGATACGATAAACAATAGTACAAAGCTGCAGTATTTGCAACGTCTGGGAAGTTAAAAGCTGATTACCTCTTATGCATTTGAATTGTTGGCATATTTTCTTTTAAGTGGAAACAATGCGCTTTACATTTTGAAGCATCTATAAGAGGTAAAATTGAGCAAAACGAATTTCAACTTATATGACAAGCAAGAAATGCTGTGAGTATATGTGTGAGTTTGGAGTCTGGGCCTAAATCCAAAAAATCCAGAAGCAAGAGATGCAGATGAGATTGTTTGATCTATAATGAGCTAAACTAAAACTACGATGACAAAACAAAATTCTTAAGTAATCTAGCATCACAGCAAGATAAAGATCAACTGGCCTGGAGCAAATAATTGCAGGACTATCTTATGAAAGAGTGACTAACAGTCAGGACCAGATGAGTGGTCCTAATAGTAAAAATCTTGGCCTAATTGTACATGGTTATCTTCTACACGGTTATTATTCAGACTAATTTGTGTATATCCACCAGGGCAACACATTCTCACTCCCGACTCGTCACATACTGATGCCTGAGCAATGTCCCCTCAGCGTCACATATTGACGCGTCAGGTACCCCCTTCGCATCAGCATTTCACGAGAAGGGTCTATTCTATTTTTGTATATTTTTGTAAAAGGCACACAATTTGTGCAGAGCACATGTTTTGGTAGGT
>JAUZNJ010033451.1:3317-38127 GCA_034780135.1 Jordanella pulchra
GGAAAAATCAGAAATATTATACCTTAATGTATCTAATGCTAACGCTACCTAATGCTAGCTTACTATCACAGTGCTTACCCAAAATATACTCAACGTAAAATGGTTCAACTGCTGAAGATATTTATTAAAATGTGCTATGATTCGTGACACCTCCCCCTGACCAATCAGTGACAGAAAGTCCTCTGACGTGTTTTCGGTGCAGCTTGGAAACACAATCATTGATACTGAAGATAGTAAATGGTCTAACAAAACAGATGGACTGTCAGCAACCCGCTCTGAGTTTGTGGAAGTGGAAAATGAGTGTTTTACTTCTGTGGAGTTGCTGTTAATGCTGAAAGGTACATGGAGGTTTTGGAGCAATATCCCTCAATCCAATCAACGTCAGAATCAGGGACGCCCCTAAGCTACTGCCTGCAGTCCGGACCTGTTTCCTTTTAGCGTCCTTGGTGATCAAACACAGCAGTAAACACGGCCCTGTCCCAGCTCTGTGGATTTTATTTCTAGCATCAAATTAAACAACAAACAAAAACGTTTGAAAGGTTGATCAGTTTGAAAATCAAACACGTTGTCTTTTCTTGCCATCACTGGCATTAGGGATGAAATTATTTTCTGTTCACAGTTTTCCATTTTGATTTAAAGTTTCACACAAACTCTTAACTTCTCTTGAATCGGGATCTTATATAATGTTTAAGCTTTTTTCACATGATGCCTGAGGATGTTTTTTTTGTCCATTATTAGGTCATCCAACAGTGCATACTGCAAGCCCGGATGAACTGGGATAAATGCAAGTGGTGTTTGTAGATTTGTATCATTTTTGATGGGTGAGGGGGTATTTAAGCAGTTAATTTAAAAAATGACAAGAAGAAGAAAACAGGATCAGAAGAATAGAAGTAAAAAAGTGTTTGTGTGAAGTTAAGGAGCGGTGACCTGGAAAATAAGAGAAAGAACCGCTGGCCAGTCATCAGTCCACGCCGGACCTCCAGCTTCTTCATCCGGTTGTCCCCTCCTTCGTCAGCCATCCTCCCACCCTGACCTCACCCATGCAGCAGCCTGGGCCCCCTCCTCCTCATCCTCCTCCTCCCCCGACCTCAGAGCGTCTGCATGTGTTCAAAAGCCCTCAGGATCCCAGATCACCAGATACACAAAGAAAATCTCTGCTTGTTCACAGCAGCCTACACAGGATATTAACAACACTGGTGCACACGCACGCATGCATACATGCACGTGCATGACAGCTACAATAACAACAAGAGCTGCAGGAGTGTGTGTGTGTGTGTATGTGTGGGGGGGGATTATAGCCAGTGAGGAATAACAACAGCAGCCTCAGCTTGCTGTCTGCAGACACGTGGGCACACATGCAGGAGGGAGACACGGGTCTCTGCTGTTGTGTCAGTAGTGCCGTTGAGCAGAGAGATGTATGGAAAGATTTTAATAGACAAGAGTCTAAATCCTTCCCCCATCATTCACTCACTCACGCTGTGAGGTCAGCCCCCCCTCCCTCACCAGTAGAGGGTATTAAGAGTGAAAGGCATTAGAAAGAGCGAGGATTTAAGTCTTCTTCTCTTCCACACTGAACGAAATCAGACTCAGAACTAACATTCAGCATCAGTTCATTACAGCAGCTTCTGTTTATGTTTTTTTAATTTCACCAAATACAACAAAATGACTCAGAAATAGTCTGCATATATTTTTAAGATGATTCTGGAAAAATCCTGAAATGTTTGTTGCTTCTGATGATAATCTGGATGAGGGCAGAAAGCAGGACTTGCACAGGTGCTGCAGATCTTCAAACATTCACTAACCTACAAATAATAATAATAAAAAAGTTAAGCTCCCAGATGGAGGGGATAGGAAATGAAAGTGTACATGTTTTGACGAGGTCATGTGACCGTGCAGCATGGAGGACATGGAAAACCACAGGAGGACCTCAGCATGATGAAGCTGCATCAGTAGAAGTGATTATTGCAGAACAGTAATTTCACTCGACAAGTCAAACACATTTTAAGTGCTTATTTTTTATTTTTCTACATTGTATTGTCTCAAAAACCATTGAAAACATTTCCTTTTACTATAGGGAAATAATGGTGTAGTAAAGAGGTGTTCTTTTGCATGAATAAGGCTCAGTAAGGCGCAGCGTGGCGCCAACCCTCCTGTGGTTCAGCAGCCTTCAGGTCGTCTGTATTGTTGGTTCTGGTGTCTCTCGTCTTCCTCTTCATAATATTCCAATTCTCTTTGGAGATCTGACCAGTTTACTAGCTGATCAAACCACCAACCAGCTTTTCGTCATGGAGAATGTTTCCACCAGTTTTGCAGCTAAAACAAAGAGATAAAAAACATGAAATATAGTATCTGTTTTATTGTCTATTGCATGTAAAGAAGAACTTCTTCAGTGCAGCGTGTGTTGGAGTGAGAGCAGCTCAGTCAGCTGTTGGTTTCTGCTGCTGACATGAGGCCAGCAGTGCCTCTCCTGCTCCTCCTCTTGGTTGTGTTTAAGCTGCGTTGTGGCAGGGAGCTGAATTTGTTTGAGAAGTGCCCAGCAGGAAGAGGCTGTCCTACTTTGTCTCCGATTAAGCAGGTCACACATCAGGGATGTAGCTCCTAAGGAGAAATGAAACAACAAAGACAGAGAGGAAAACTGTAATATAAGTAAAACTGAAGTGGTCAGAATCTGTCCCTGGAGGTTTTTATTGGTTTGAAGGTTTATCTATGTTTATAGCATCACAACGGGAGGGGTGGGGTGGGGGGGTTCATTCATGCATCATGTCATATCAGCTATTTGTTACTTTGCATCTCTGCTCTCTCCATTTTCCACCCTCAGTTTTTGACATCTCCTCCTCTCTTCACAGGTTGCCATGGCGACTCCAGGGTAGTACTCACCAGTTGCCAAGGCGAGTCTCCACGCGAGTACAGGCTCCCTCCCACTGCGATGTGATGGATCGTGTACTGGAGCTGGGGAGTTGTGTACCTTTTTGTTGCTTTTTAGAAGAAAACTGCGCTGCAGTGTTGCTCGGGTGCCACCAGGTGGAGCCATCTGCTTTATTCTTGCGAAAATGCCGAAGCTCAGCCATCAGCAATAAAGAGTTTACACATATAAAGCTGTAGTGCTAAGACAGAAAAAAATGGTTAATTGATTTAAACACGCTAATAAATGCTTTTAATTTTCTTCCTTGGGTTTGAAGCTGAACAGATACGGTTGAAAAGCACATTTATTTTAGTAGTTTAATATTTTAAAACTAAAAAACAATATTCAGTTTCTCTGCTTTGGTTAAAAACTTGGTTAAAATACATATGTTTTTTGGTGTGTTTCTTTTTTGCACGACTAACAGATCTTTGTGACATGGAGGTGATCAGCTTGTGCCTCTGCAAAAGTCTTAAAGTCCAGATTAATTTTTTACAGTAGCCCTCAGCTTATCCTCATCTTCCATCTGGAAAATAGCTCAGGCAGTCTGCTACATGGATCCCATCATTCATTAAATGTTTGTCTTGCTACTTTAGGCAGAGTTTTTAGGGGCCAAAACTGGTGTTTTCTGGCTGCTCGTGTACCATTTCCTTTCTTCCATTTTCCTTCCACTAAACTTTCCATTTATTAACATAAAACATTATTATTAACATAAAATGCATTCTTTTCTTTAGCTAACTCTAGCTTTTAGAGTGTAATTCCCCTGTGAAGGATAACGGTGACTTATAAACAACTGTATAGTCAGCAATATTTCCTGCTGTTGTGACAGACAGACAGACAGACAGACAGACAGACAGACAGACAGACAGACAGACAGACAGACAGACAGACGTAAACCTGTTGTGTTTCCACTCACATATTTCATCTTTCAAAGCACATTTAATATTAAGAGGCCTTAGAAACCCACATTAGCATAATAACCTTATTCCATGTTAGTTTGAGTGAACATTAATGTGCTCTCTTTGACTTTTAGGGATCTTTCTGTATGGAGTTTCCATGTTCTCTCCGTGCCTACGTTGGTTCTCTCTGGGTACTCTGGCTTCCTTCCACAATCCAAAAACATGACTGTTAGGGGGGTTAATGTTAGAAGATGGATGGATGGAAATAATTTATATTTCAGTCTGTGTCTTACTGTGGTTCCTGTGTCTTCTTTCTACTTGTTTTTCCCAGAGTTACACTTAAAGTTCTCCAATATGGAACGATAAAAGTACCAAAAACAAGAGGTGACTTTGGAGAATCTCTGGAGGTAATATTCAGTTCTAGCAGGTGGAAGGTCAGGTCTGGTGGGTTCGTGGTGACAATAACATCAAGTCAAATTTAGTGAAATGATGTTCCACTTTTATCTCTGTAGTTTTGCTTTTCTTCATGATGACCTTCAAGCAAAGTCTGTATACATCGTCTTTGACCATTTCTGATCTGACATAAGCCCAATCAGCTCTGTTGTTCTCCAAAGACGTGTCGACAAAACGTCCCTTTGTCCTGAAGACGATTGTTTTGACGTATTATTCACAGCTCCTATTTTTAGGGTTTGGTCTCTGGCCTTAAAAGGCAGTCAAGTCCTTACTGTATGTGCACTCACACAAGCAGAGCCAGTATCCACTGTCAGTGTTCATTAAAGACGCGCCATCCCATCCTGTGGTCGGCCTCGCCGTGGGGCAATGAGCCTGGGTGTGACGAAAGCACAAAAAAAGCAGACAAGCAAAAAAAAAACAAAACAAAAAAAACAAAAACAAAGGGCAGGCTTATGTAAATGATGCACAGGCCCAGAGCACGAGATGCACATTCATCCATCTGAGCACACTTAAAATACACGACTTTATAACGTGGTCTTTACCAGAGAGTCACTGCTGCAGCTTCAGGCATCAACAGCACCAGTCTGCTCCTGAATTCCTCGCATAGTGACTTCACCTTTTCTTTATGCCAGTTTGACAGAAATAACTTGTATTAGCAGAGTGTTGAATCACTGTGAGCATCATCCAGAGTTACGCTCCTGCATCTCATCCTGTTATCAGGCATCTTTTCTTTACTGTACAGTCTCTTATTTTGGTTGTCTTTTTGTTCACTTATTTTGATAGTTTTCAACGTTTCTGTGCATCTTATTTTTTTGCCTTTCAGTTTACTGCTGTTACATTTGAATTTCTCAATTTTTTGTCTGTTTTGTTTAAATAGTTTATTTTCTTTGTATTGATTTGGTTCTTTATGTCTGATTTCAGTTTGTGATCATCAGATGTTGCAATTTTCGGGATGGAAAGAGGACTGACATGCAGCCAAGCGAGGCTGGCAGGCAGGTAAAGGTGTCTAAAATTTTAATTAGTAAAGAAAGAACAGCCAAAACAAAAAGGGCCAAATGTAAAAAAACAAAACAAAAACTGGCATGCAAATGAGGGATGACTAAACAAAATGAATGCATGTATTATCTTTTTTATCATTAATTCAGATTTACTTGTATGGTCCTGTTTGATAAAAAAATATGCATTTTAATTAATATATGTATTAAATATAGATTTGTATTTATTTTACGTTTATAAGGAAAGAAAGGTTGATCCTTATGCATTATTTCATAATATATTGAAGTTGATGTTTGGGGAAAAAACAATCAATGTGTGAGTAAATAAAACAAGGAATAAGAGTAAAAGAGAAAAAAGAACCGAATTTTTGTTTAATTCTCTCTGTTTTGTGGTTTATTATTGTAGCGCTGTTCTGCATGCAGTCGCTAGAGGGCGTCTATCGCGCTGTTGAAGTCGAGTAGGCTCATTTTCACAGAAGTAGAAGCCTTCAAGGTGAAAAGCTAAGGCCGTTTCTCAATACTCAAGAATATAAGTATGAACTCGTTTTCTCGCTAAATACGTTCTTCACAAGAACGCCCAAAGTATACCTGCGTACCCGTGACGTCACCGCATTAAAAGCTCGTCTGGAACTGTATTTAAACTCCTATTGTTAGTAAGTAGTCTCTAGATAATAATTTTCATTTATTTGAGGAATGATGATCAACACACTCAGATAAACACAAATAAAAGTGACATTTTGCCGAATAAAACAAACAAAAAGAAAACTCCATCAGAGCCACCGGTACTTTACACACAGCTATGCCGAGAGAGGGCTGCTGCAGACGGGCTAACGTTAGCTATGCGGGTAGCCTCGGAGCTCCACTGGTCGCTACGGTTCTCTCAACATCAAAACTTTTTTAAAACCTACGTACTAAATCAGTAAATTGGCCACATAGTAAAGCTTAGATGTATAATATTCTCGCCTCGAATGATCTTAAAACGTACTTTTGTGGAACAACGGCAACAGAAAAATTTACTTTCAGATTAATACTCTGAGCCCTGTTAGCGCAACTCCGGAAGCTGCCGCTGCCGCGGTGCATGCCGGTAGAACCCAACAAGTTCGCTCTGATGTATGCTCGGTAAAGAGGGAGGAGCTAGAACAACATCCGGGGATTTCCTCCGTTCTCGGTCTTGTGTTCTTGGAACAGTACTCGGCCGAGGCTGATGTTTCACGAGCACACGAGAACGCAGAAGTACGCATATTGAGAAACGGCCTAAGTTTAACATGTCTCACCCGTTCAGGTCAGTGAAAACACCCTAAAAGCATGTATATGAAAGACTTTTGCAAGATTAAAATCTAAGGATGTTTGTTACTAAAACAATATACAAAAAAACGAATAAAGAGAAAAAGCATATAATGCGAGGTGCTGAGTGCCACCCTATGCTAATGCTAACAGTGTGTAACGTTTAAGCTAACCGGCAGCAAACTACCGGTAACAGAGGTAAATTTCTACTATACTACTATACTTCTACTATAAGAACGAATTAAGCTGTTAGCAGTAAGAGTTTAAAATTTCTGCATTTAAATAAATTTAATGTTGGTAGAATTCGTTTTTTTCATATTTCAAAATGGCTAATGTGAATTTATTTAAATTGATTATCAAATACAGCTTGGATAGATCAGTTTAGGCAACCGGACATGACATTCCGAGAAGACGTTTTGCCTGTCATCCAAGAGCCTTATTCAGTTCTGATGATGGGGGGAGGGGGGGCATAGAGATTAATATATAGTAGGTGTAACAAAAGGATTAAAGGGGGGGGGGAGTAAACATTTTAAAAAACCAAAACAATAAATAAATCAGGAAAAAACAGAACAGAAATGAAAACTGGGTAACATAAGCCAAAATAACACAGATGCTTCATTATGAGAAATAAACACTTAAAGAGATCATTTAATGCACACAATCCCTTTTAATTTATTTGGTTTCTCGTTTTTAAAAAAAAAAACACTGAAATAAGTCATGTAGTCCTGGATGTTTTTTAAGTTTATCTGTCACCAGAGGGACTGAAATCGAGCAAAAAAGACATAGTTGTAAATAAATTACACAGATTTTTTTTATTTACTTTTTTTTTGAAGGGAAGTCCATTAGCAGCTGTGGCACCGTTTACTATCAGACTGAAGAAAACAACAAAAACAGTTTTATCCGTCAAATACTCCATATTAAGGAAAAGTCAAATTGCTACTGCTCCCTGATGGACTGGACTGAAATTGAACTGGGCATTAACAGAACTCTGTTCTCACTAAACAGGGATTAATTTAGCTGATTTTCTTAATCTCCACCAATTAATGTAACTTTAGATACAGCTGTAAAAAAATATATATATTTTGTGAAAGTTTTCCGAGTAGCAGCTCTGTTTTTAGCTGAATCAAGGGGAATCTGGTGTAAACTGCCTGACCTTCTCCATTCCAACCTGATGATCTCACTGCAGACCATGCCAAACAAGTGGCCTTCCTGCCTGCTTGAGTTTCATTTTCCACTGGAGACTCCAGCTCTTACCTGAGCTGGCGTAAACGCATTCAGGTGGAGAGAGGATGAACTGAGCCAACTAGTCGGGTTCCTCCTACGCAGCACACCAGACAGCCTTACAAGGCCAGGGACAGCCAGCATGATTGGGTTACATGTCTTTCTGAGTCTGCTGACACAAAGGTCCCGGTGCCAAGATCTGCATCTGTACGGACTCCCAGCAGGAAATCCACATGGTTCCCAGAAAGACAGGAAGCTTTGTTTTTTCCTGGTTTCTTCTCCATTGTATTTATTTTCTCCATACGTTTATATCATGATGGGAAAATGACGACATCAAAGCTGTAGTTGGACACAAAGACGCTCTAAGTATTTCATTTGAAGTCAGGATCTCCTCCAGACTCATGCTTTGTTCTCCTTACGTATCACATTATCTTATGCATATTTAACATCCTCACTTTCCTGAGTAAACTTTGCCTAGATAAAGACTCTGTAAATAGAGACGAAGCTCTGTTATCAGAATATCAGCCACTAAAGAGCCTAATGGAGCTGATGGAGGCCACAGCAGAGCCAGAGAGGGAAAATCTTTTCAACAGTTAGGAGTCCATTCTCTGACTTATGATCAGATCATTAAAAATTTAAGACGTCACCCTGTTCACAGTGTGGTGTGAGCATTTAAACCTGATTGTATTTGGATATATGTCTCCCAGGTTAGGGTGTTAAAAATCAAAGAGCAGGTTGAATATCTGAATCATAAAACCTGTGAATATGGAAATTAGGAAATGGGAGGGTCTAAATATAACAGCAGGGTCTGATTCTCTGCTGTTTTCCTCTGCAAACAGGCAACAAAAAAGGGAGTACAACTCTGTACTGTAAAATAATAATAAAAAAAAAATCTAGATTTGTTTTGAACGAAAGTTTTATTTAATCAAGAAAGAGTAGCAGGAAACCGATAAAAGTGGATATAACATTACCAGAAAAAAGGTGTCCCCATCTCATCAACTGACCCTGGTTTTTGCCACCAGTCCCCCTCACAGCCTTGTCAGGACAAGCAGGAACAGATGCTGGATGGATGGAGACCAACCTGGCCTCTATGAAAAAGAAAGCTGCCTCAGTCAGTGTGTTGGGACTCCAGGAAACCATAACAAGTTCTGTTATCTATGGATGAAGAAAACATAAAACTGTGAACCTTTCCAGGAGGGCATAAATGATTAAAACAACTCCGCGTGCATCAGGAACTCATCCAGAAGAACCCAGAACAGCAGCTAAAACCCTTTTATAGTATTAACAGTTTACTGCAGATCACTCTTCGATGTTTCCATCACTAACTTGTGGTTCC
This sequence comes from Jordanella pulchra, assembly GCA_034780135.1. NCBI lineage: Eukaryota > Metazoa > Chordata > Actinopteri > Cyprinodontiformes > Cyprinodontidae > Jordanella > Jordanella pulchra. The sequence continues at coordinate 12,405 of JAUZNJ010033451.1, forward strand.
AACTGTTTCACGTCCAATGAAAATGCATCATCAATAGGCTGTGGATCACAGATTGGTTAGGGATGCTGTCACTGCTCAGTGTTTTTCATTTACTAATATCTTGCTATCACTAGTTAGTAGTAGGTAATGTTAGCTTACCTTTAGATGTGCTGTGGCTCATATCCTTGCATTTAATACCACTTTGCTTCTCTATCTCCCCTTCACGTTTCAAGTGAGCTTCATCTAGTGAAGTGGTGAGCTGTTCTGGTGTTTCTGTGAAGTAATATAAAACAATCCTGCCCCCATTAAGTTTGAATCAAAACTTCTGATTACATTTTTGATTGATTGATTCAGCTCCAAGTCAAGCATATTCCATTTTAATACTTGACTAAGTGTTAAAGTCATTTTGCAGCCTAGCATGGCAGGCTCACAGAATGAGGGGGGTTACTTTGTCCCCCGTGCCACACACAAACGGCAGCTCTCCTCCTCCATTCTGTTCATTTCGCCAAGCAACTAGGAATTCCTGAAACCCAAAGAGTAATGTTGCAAACTGTCTATTTTGCAGCAGTTCGGTTCTGAAATGTCAACCATTATGAATTAACCTTGGTCCTACAGGGGATCTGGGTCTCCGGCCTGGCTATCCATGTTCGTGCCTCTTCCAATATGAGTCTCCCAGGGAAAAAGTAGAAGTTTGTGTACTGTGGTCTTTTTTTGTTCTCTTACAATGAAGGATGCAAAGCACATCTCAATGGGAGTGTCTTCTTAAGTTAGCTGGGGGGGGCTGCAGAAATGGGATTCTAGCAAAGCCCAGAGCAACACTGGCCCCTCTGCAACAGTGAAAATGTACAATATAAGGATGGACATTGGTCCCCAATGTCTAAAATTCTCATCATGGTTTATGGTGCAACTCAAATTCCCCATTTAAAATAGGAAAACTGGGGACATTTTCACCAGTTTTTCATTGTTTATTAGTATTAGCATGACAATATTTGAAAAAATACACTCATACCTGTCCCCTGCACACCCATATAGCTGCATGATGTAGAAGCTTAATATAAAGCAGGTAACATAAGGTTGAAAGGAGTTTGTGAAAGGAGATGCAATCCCTGCAACTTGCACCACAGGGCTACAGCCATTCACATGGGGCGTCTCTGTGTTACCATAGCAACAGCTGTTTTTCTTTTCTGGTGAATGGAAGAAGGCATCCCATTATCCTTTATACCCTCCTCCTTCAATCAAAGCGCCCTCCACAGCTGCGAGTGTGAAGGGGTAAAGCATAGGGTTTGGTTTTGGATTGGCCCAATATTTTCTAAGCAAATACCAATACTTATTGAAAATTGTAATGCAGTACTTTCTAAGCACGAGGAGGGCGCCACACAGAAGGTTTGAGATATAAAAAAGACAGATTTCATTAATTGATTAATTGTGCAAAAGAATGATCAGGGAATGCAGACGGCATTAGATTACATCCAAGTATTTTATTAGGAGTCAGTTCCCCCTGAATATGAGTCGCAGGCATAACCCCTAATTTTTTATTATTATTAATTTTATACTACATGTATATTGTACATTTGCATGTAAAATAAATAAATAATGATGTTAATAACATAACAAGCATGTCTGCTTACCAACAAATCCATCCATAAATTGCTTAAAAAAGGTTTTATTTGTGGCCCAATTAAAGGGCTGTGGTTAGGTCATCGGAAATGCTGTAGCATGGCTTTATTCAGTCGGGTTATAGTCGAAACCCCTATTCAAAGACAAAATGCCAATAACACTGATAAAGATAGAGTTTGCTGGTATAATCCAGACATTACTTTTTGCCTAACGCTGAAATGTGGGCTCATCATTATTTATTCCTTCTTTGCAAAAAGTAGTGTGAAATTTTACAATCTGAAAGTTAGATATTTTGGTTGTATTTAAACATAATTTGCTTTTTGAAATAGTGCTGTCAGTGGGATTTCAACATCAGAATATTATTAATTAATCCACAAAATCATGCAAAACTGTGTTATTGGCTCAGTTTTTAGAAATGACTGAATTTGTATTTGTATTTGAAGGATGGAACAACCCAAAGCCAGAATATGAGGAAACCACACAGTTCAACAGCTGCTTTACGGATCGCTCTAATGTGGAGTAAATGGACTGATCAGCAAGGCAGCAGCATAGTCTATTGGGTAAGAAAAGTGTGTTTTAATCTTTTTCTGCTGATTTCCACAGATAAGACTCATTCAGTCTTGCAAACGTTTTCCTGATCTTTTCTTTATATTATTTTTTTATTTACATTCAGCTTTTGTCAAATTTAACTTGGGCATATTTATGCTCACGCACTGCTAGTGGGAACACATGCTTGTTCACCTGTTGTTTTTTAGAGAAAGCTTTTTCTGGCACTTACTCCATTATGTTTATTATTGTTGAAAGTATTCTTGAAAAAATGCATGGTTCCAACATTTATCACAGCAGTGAATTACAGCCTGACTTGGCCACCTTTCAAACCTCCACGTATAATGGTAGTTGTCAGGTATCTAAGCTGCTGGAATAAGAATATTTCGCCTTACTTTCTCTTCCTCACTCAACAAATCACAAAATAAAACCTCTCCATCCATTGAATTGAAGTCAGAGACTTTGGATCAGTACTTTCACCTTGCATGACCTTTGCAGTCATTTGTATATGTCAAATTAAAAGAGTAAAACTGAGCCATAGACAACAATAAGTTATGTTTGATATGTACCCACATTAAAGAGTAACGCAGAGCTGTTTGTTGGCGATTTAATCCGTCTATAATTAGCATGTCTGCCAGCAGCAGCTTATCACATAACCCTGCATTTGAAATTCACACGTCTGCTGCTCAGGTTCACATCTCTGCCTGCACCTGTCCATCGACGGCCATGTTAGGACTCTCTCTTCATCCACTAAACATCTTCATAGGAAAGTTTCACAGTTTTAGACTTTTCATCTTTTGTTTCTGCACCCCAAAGAAAACACAGACTGGATTTCAGGGTTTTTGGCCCTCCTGGTTCTCCTTAGATGATAAAGTGCCTTCTGATGTTTCTGCTGATCTATACTTCACATTAAAAGCTAAAATGTGTATATTTGTCCTGAGCTCTTCATCCTCCTCCATGATGTTGCATAAGCAAAGTCGCGTCCTCTGTCAGTCTTTTGGTTAACTCCCTCCACCCGCCCCTCTTCTCGCAGTAGATTAAGTGCAGCAGAGAGGGGATTTGGGAGGCTACATTTCGTTAAGGCGACGCATCGACAGCCCATCATGCTTATCACCAGCAGTAATGTAAAAAAAAAAAAAAAAATGTTATGCTGATTTCTATTTTAAGGCCAGAATCTGAACGCATTTATCCAGAAGCAGGAGAGAGAAAAGAGAGAGAAGAGCTGCTTCACTTTGAAAAAGATGCTTCAAACCTCCAGAGGGGAGAATGAGAGAGTGGCTGTTAGAAGAAACTGACAGAGACACAGAGAGAGAAATCCAATATTCATCTACAGAAAGATAGAAGAAGAAAATGGAAGGATTCAGATGAACAGGAGGAGGGGGGGTAAATGACAATTACTGTCAGTTTAAGAGAGAAACAGAATTACCTAATTTATAAACAATATGTTGGTTTGTTTAACTGTCCGTCCATCCTGGGGTGTCTCTCATCAAGATGACAGCAGGAGCTCTTCTCTGATCCTGTGAATTTGTGGTTAGAACCTGAATGTTTCCAGAAGAGCGCAGATGTTTGACGGGATTAAGATCTGGAGATTTTGGTCAATAATTTTTTTTGTCCCTCAAACCATATATGTTGGGTTTTTAGAGTGTGGCAGGGCTCATAATCTGCATGCTGATTAGAAAAGTACCTTATTTACTAGTTTAACAGTTTATAGACCTATTGGTTTATATTTTGAACCTGAACTGCAGAGTTTAATGTTGTTTAAAGGTCTTTTAGTCCTGCAGAGAACAACACAGCCAGTCTAGTCCCCCCTCCCAGTTTGGCAGTAGGACAGCAGGGCTAAATGATTGATACTAAACAAAGCTCTCTAAAGCAGCCCTTTAAATGATGGATGATGGGGAGCTGCTGCCAACACAGAGGGAAGGATCGGACCAAACTCTTAGGTTACAAGGTGCAAAGTGCAAAACCAGACAGCTGATTTAGACACCCGAGACTCTGCATGTGAGGATGTCAGGAGCTAAAGGTGGCAGGAAAACAGAAAGATGGCAGAGGAGTTAATGTCCAGATAGGACTAGAAATCCCATCCCAAGATGCATGGGTTTTTTTCTATAATCCCTATATAATTTGATATTTATCCCTTCTATGAAAACCTTGTAGAAGAATTTCAGCTGCCCCTTCCTCCAAATGTTGCTTTGGTTTATTTTGGATTGCAACAGATGCTCCTGCCCATGCTTCTCTGTGAAGGTCCTTCCATAGCATTTTGATCAGGTAGATACTGGTCCTTGATTTTTTTTCTCTTCAGCCTTAATGTTGGGTTTACTTGGGCATTCACAGGAGTCTTAGTTGACTGTAGAGAAGCAGGTTCTGTTGCTGTAAAACAAGTCAGATCAGCCTCCACCACCACTGTGCCTGACAGTCGGTTCGGAGTGCTGATGTCATTGCTCTGTATTTGGTTTAATCCCAACTTGGTGCTTAAAATAATTCAGACTTCTCAAGAATTATGAGCAGCAATGGCTTCTCTAAGGTCATTGCTGAGGTCTTTCCCTCCTCGCTTTTTGTTCTCACACAGTAAGAAAACTTTAACTTTCACCACAACCTTTACAAGTGAATTTTCACTAAACCAGCCTCTTTTCCTCCAGTTCTGTTTTCTCGCCTCTTTCCTGAAATAGAAAACCTCCATATGTTTGGTTGTCTACCTCCTCCTCCTCTGCCCTGTGTGCCTCTGTGGTGTTTTTTTGTCCTCCCGTGGATCTCCCTGTGCATCCACCCACACTAACCTAACATGCACTCTGCTCCAGGCTGCCTTTTGTCTCCACATATACAGAAGCAGCTCTTCTCGTTTACAACACGCATTCCAACATTTTACTGTATGCTGCAGTGGTCTCCAGCCTTAACATGATTCATGCAAAACAAAACAGGGAGCAAGCTACATTTTTAAGTAGGGTGGCGGTATTATGGTTAAAGAATCTGCAGCATCCGCCCTTCTGCAGATATGTGCTTGAAGTCAGTACTTCTAGAGCTATATACTTTTTCTGACTGAGCCTACTATGGGTGTGGTACATAACTAAAAACTGAGGAATTGGAACAAACCCCTTTTCATGGCAGGATTAAACTAAAATAAGGTGATGCTGGAGTCATTAGTAGCCAGGTAGGTTAGTGTTTCCGTTTATGCTAGCGGAAAGTGATATATGGATCTAGTGGGACTTAAGAGTTGTCACTTCACGAATCAGACACTGGTCACGTAGCTGCTGTCTATTTACAGGCTACTAGTGCCTTCAGACCGAGCACGTTCTGATTGTCCAAGACCAACACCAAACCTGGATGTTTGGTAAAACACGGGTCCTCCGGTTGTTGAGCTGCTCTGTTCTTTTGTTGCAGCCCAGAGAGCTGCTTGGCTTTATTTTGTTTGAATTGGAAAATCTGTTTTAACACACTTTGGACAAGAAAGTCCACCTGAAAACGTCATCTGTGCAGTCAGGATTATGATCCTACTATAGGAAGGAGCTCTAATCAGGCCCATCATCAGCAGCATCAACTTTGTCACTTACAACATTGCCAAACATCTTGCTTCCATCCTCACTCCTTTGGTCAGGAACACACCACATTACATTTCCAACTCTCAAGATTTCTCCAACAGAATACAGAATACACTATGATGTCACATCTGCCACAGAAGCAGTCTCCACAGTAAGAATGCACTTACTTCTAGACCACACCCTGCCAGATAGGACCTACCTGGCCACTAACCATATCTGTTCACTTTTGGACCTGTGTCTTCCAATTCAACCAAGCTTTCTACAGGTAGAAGCATGGATGCGCGATGGTCTCTCCTGTGTCTCCCATAGTGGCAAACCTATACATGGAAGAAGTGGAAAGCGGAGCTCTACACTCATACATGGGAACAAAACCCAGTCACTGGTTCAGGTACGTGGACGACACATGGGAAAAAATACTGACCATTACCACCGTTTTGACTCGCAACACCCACTGGAAGACAAACTAGGTGTCATCAGAACCCTCCAGACACGAGCAGAAAGCATTCCTACCTCCAACAAAGGGAAGGTCCAAGAACAGGGAGATTTCAGGGCAGCCCTGAAGAACTGTGGTTATACCAGCTGGTCTTTTTTTAAAAAACAACTAGAAGAGGCCTGCTGAGAGGAAACAAAATAGAAGGAACATTGTCATTCCATATGTTGCTAGAGTTTCTGAAAACACTTCCAAAAACACTTCAAACTCAGCACCACCCTTAGACAAAAACTGGTACACCCCAAGGTTAAGACAGCTAGAAACATGTCTGACAACATGGTTTACGCTGTTCAGTGTAGTGAAGAGTGCACAGACCTGTACATTGGAGACCAAGCAACCATTGCACAGGCACATGGCTCAACACAGGAGGGCTAACTCCACAGGACAGAACTCAGCTTTCCACCTACACCTGAAGGCTTAAGGACACTCGTTTGAGGACAACAATGTCCACCATCTGGCCATGGAAGACAGATGGTTTGAGAGGGGGGTCAAAGAAGCCATCTTTATTAACCTGGAAAAAACATCACTTAACAGAGGAGGTGGACTCAGACATAAAACTTTTAGCCAATCTTTTAAAAAGGTTATTTCATCTTTAATCAAATAACTTTCGATCTGTCATATGTTTCCCTCTCCACACATGCCCAAGTGGATGTGTGTTTGGAAAAAAGATGTAAGAGCGATTTAAGGAGTCATAGTCACATAGTTCACTCTCCACACATATGGATTAACAATTTCTATTCAAAATATGAAAATTTATTGACAATATTTCAGCCCAAGGTTCAACATATTTCAGTTAAAAGATCTTTCCTAAGCTGGTGACAATCTACCAAAACAGTAAGATACGATGTATTCGTAGAAGGAAAACACAAATGAAAATGGACGACAACCATCGTTAATTAATGATTCAATAATATATTTCAGTGTGGATTTTAGAATTTAGAACCAACGTTTATCTTGAAGAATTCGGAAAGAGGTTAAGTTAGCTTTTAAAAAAAATTAGTACAATTACAATATATTTAAACAAATTCACAAAGCAAATTAAAGAAGTAGATAAAATGCTTTTTAGAGTAATAATTTTTGAAAGAATGATTTGCCTAATCAGAAATCAATAACCAAATAAATAATTGGTTCTTAATATCCTGTGATTATCTCTGAAGAAATAAAAACGATTTTGGAACCCTTTAATTGAAAAGGGAAACCTTTGCTAATGCCAGGGGACATGCTAACAGACAGGCGACAACTTTATGGGCTGTTTTAGAAAAAGAAGCTCTCCATAGTTATTGTGAGGGAGCTGAGAGAGGGGGCCCATACATTGCTGTTTAGCCAATAGAAAATATCTGATCACACTTTTTTTAAACGGCTGCAAAATGACCTTCTGTGTAGCCCAGCATCTAATTTTTACTCAAAAGGTCTGGATTTCAAATGAGAATAATACCTTGGAAGAACCCTTAAAGGTGGTGTTTTATGGAGGGAAATCAGAGTTTCTGTCAAGTCAGAAATCAAAATCCAATATGGCTTCTGCAGACAGAGATAGCTGCATTTTCAACAGTTTTTGTCTCAGTACATCATTTACCTCTTGGAATCGGTCTCTTCATTGTATCTTTGAAGTTTTTTTTAGCAGTTTAGTTTATAAATCGGTTCCTGAAGAGAGAATTGCAAAGTGTGTGGTTTCTTACCAACTTAACATCCAATATGGCTACTGGAACAAAATGCATGATGCATGTTGTCATTTATTTATTTGGCTGTATTAAGTTTGTATATAAACATGTTGCTATATTGTTTAATTTAGTATAAAACTGAGAAACATTAAAAAGATAAACCTTGGTTAAATTGTATGTGATACCATTCTCACATTTCTTCTTTCTATGACCTCTAAGGCACTTTAAATATCAACATACCTTTGCTCAATAATTTCTCTTAAAAAGAGATGTTGGTTTATTAATATTAGCCTTTATTTGCCTTTTTGTACAATTGGAGATGATTGGTGTTGAGCTAAGAAAAAGTGAGATTAAAAATCAAATCAGGTTTCTTTTGAGAATTTCTTTGAATTGTAGAAATTTCTTTTTAGCTGGGAGTTCCTGTATTTTGAAACCAAAATTATCCGAGCTGCGTTCTTCACCCAATAATAATCCAAAATGTGTTGTTAACAAGAGGACTTTGCAGGCAGGGTTCTGAGTTTATCCATCTTGAAGACAAACTGAGTGAGTCACTGTGTTTTGCTGATGCTGTTGACCTTAATGTAAAATTCCCTTCTGTGGTTTAAGATGTCAGCTGATGTAGAAACTCCATTCTCTTGGCCGATCCGACCAACTTACAACTTAGAAACATGACTTCCAGAAGCTATTTCTTCAATCAGTTCCTACTGTTAGATACTGCTTGATTCTTTCTCTGGTAAAGGCAGCATTTCTACCTCTTGCATTGAAAACATTTTGTTGAGCTTTCTTTTTTTTTTTCATTAATTTGTTTTTTAATGTTTCTAATACTTTTTTTCATCCTCTAAATGACATTTTATTTCATATCATTCCTTTCGCTGAGATAAAACCCTGAAGTTTGCAGAGTAATTCCTGTTTCCAGTGACAGTTATCGCTGACCTTTTAACCCTGCTTTTCTAAGTGACGTTAATGTCCGACAGGATCAACATGTTCGGACTCTCTGAGCTGCTTCACATGCCAGATTATTTTAGCCTTGTCACTTCAACATGTGCTTCTGCCGCCGCTGTAGCTGTTGTTGTTCTTCACTGTTTGATCCTAGATTTTGACTGTACTCATGTTGATCCAGTCTGATCACTTCATAAAAATGGTGGCCGATATAGAAATTCAATGCCATAAATGAAACACAAGCTGGATTTTGTATCTTGTACACAATCCTGGGGGGAAAAAATATTTCACCACATTGTTTGGTTCTGTTAGTGATTTTACCTAAATAGCTCTTGGTTGTCTTTTTTTTTCTTTTTTGGTCAACTCCTCTTTTCAGCTTTCCCTCTGTTGATCGATGTTTGCGCAAATTGATTCCTGCATAGAGTCTAAAAAAACACTTTGAAAACATTTTAAACAAGGGCTGAATGATGTTGCGATTTCTGAAATCAAAATTGCATTGTGTATTTTTTTTGTCTGTTTTCAATCAATATTGTAATTTTATTTTGTTTTTTCTACTCCAAAAACCACAAGCATATAGATGTTTGGCTCAAGGTCTTCATTGTTTTCATGACCTTGCCTGACCTTGACCTTTCCTGACCTTGTTTGTCTAGTTCATTGTCACAAGAATTTAATGTTACTCTTGGTTGTCAAGTTGCTTGTTCCCACAAGGACGTTTGTTGTCATGAGGCACTAAAGTGTTGTTTACAGTATTCTCTGGACTATAGATTACACCTCCCTGTAAGATGCACCCACAAAGTTTTTTTTTTTTTACTGGAAACGTACATATATAAGCTACACCAGGCTATAAGCAGCCGATATCTACTGAACTCTCCCCGACCAACCCTGTAGGGGCAGCTCTACATATTGCCCGTAGAATAGGGATGAAGAAAAATACTCGTTTCCCTAAGCTTGTTGGCAACAGTAAGAACTTCTAATGAAAGGTGAGGCTTTGTCTGCTATTTATTTCAGCTCTTCAGGAGTTGCACTCAGTCTCTTCATAAACAGTGTTGTTTTGGCTTGTTAAATGAGCCGTGACTGGTGGGTGTGTTGACGTCTGTGCATTGTGCTCAATGGTATCACATAAATTAGTGGGTCAAACTGGTTTTGTTGTTCCCACTGAATGCCAGTTGGAGCCGATCAGGTTCAAGGGAATTATAACCCGGGTCACTTAATGAGTCGTTTAACCCATTTTAAACCAATCAGTGAGCTGTTCACTCTGCCACCAAAAGCCGATTGTTCCCCTGGTTTAAACAGGTTTTTTGGCCAGTGGGAAAGGGGTATATGTAAGTGCGGCGGAGCCAGAGGGAGCAGGCTGCTCTTTGTGAGGGGGGAGTGCCATGGAGCAGCACGCAGTAAGGGAATGCCAGAGGAACAGAATTACCTTGCAGTTTTGCCTACTGTTTTCAGCAAAAAATTAAATTTTTATACCGGCAAGGTTTGGGCCGTCGATGATTGATGGGCGAGACGCTAAACTTGGCCTGATAAATCATATTGGTCGGGCTCTATTATATTATGCAACGGACATCACACCCCCGACATTAACACCATCTTTGACCTGCTATGCCTTTGTTGTAAGGTAGGTTCCCTGAGGGAATTTATTCCCCCCCTTAATTCATAGCACACCTTCTGCAGGGAGAGCTAAGCCTCTTTTATACTTTTTTCCTTTAACTCTACATCGTAACAGATATCCACGTTGTTACCTGGGTGTTCAAAATAGAGAAAAAAAACTTTAATCACGATCTGCCAGACTTAAGCATAAGTTCCTTGATTGTTTATTTTAGTCGATTTGTGATCTGTTTCCTATGATGAAACTTACTGAGTGAACAATGGAGTAGGAAATCTAATCGTTTTCTGTCGACGAAATTCACTACTTGCACATATAGTTGAGTAGAACTGAGGTGCAGTAAATGACGCTGATGATATAAACTGTCAGGATCCTTTCCTGCTGTGCTGTTTTTTTCCTTTAGCTCACACACTCAACCTAAGTACCTGTTGCATCAGACATTGGATATATTGTAGTGTTTTTAATTATGTTTTCAAACAGAAAGCTCCCTGTAAAAATGTAACTTTATAAAAAGAAATTTCAGAAGATTATATAAGAGTTCATAAGCTTAATATTCATATTCTGTTTGGAAATATCTATGAGATCATTTATAGTAATGTTTACAGACAGATGTTCGAGGAATTAAATTACATTGAGAAAATTAGACCATTTCATCCAGACAGAACACCAGCTAATTTATTACATGTAAACTGATCCTTCCTCTTAAAAGAATCGTAATCGAGAACCAAAGGAACAGGAATCGAAACAAGGAATCCGAATCCTTCAAATTCAAACGATGCCCAACTCTTTTAGAGGTACACAGATACATCGGCTAGCTGATGAATTGGGTAAATATTGGCCAATATGTGCAGTTGGACAATTCACTCTGGCATTCAGCAGTGATGTCTTGATGTTTATATTTCCATTGTTAGTGTTTACTTTGATTTGTCAATAAGAGTTTCTATTTGTTTAAATTAAGACTTGTGTAACATGTTATTAATATCTGATTATTATCATGTAAATGGAGGGAACGAAAGCAAGAATTGGCTCCAAAAACTCAGCAGAACATATCAGGAATCAGTTAGACTGATTGTAGAATACCTGGTGCTGTTGATTTCTGAGATGGAGCTCTTTATTTTCTGTCATTCCCATGAGCTCTGGATGTTTGGGTGCAAACTTCCTGGGTTGTTACTTTTTTGGATTAAAGAAATTTGTCTTTCAAAATATTTTTTCTTTCAAATGAGCCCATCCCTGTTTTTGATCGACTTTTTCTTGTTCTTTTTCTTAAAGCCTCGTCATTCTATGGAAGATTTCCCAAAAGTCTTGGTAATCATTAAGATTTTCGGAGTAAATGTACTGTTGTTCTGTTTAAACTCCTCCGGTTGTACACATCTTCACCCAGTCTTCCTCTTTTTATGGAAAATGTTTGTCCAGCGTTTTGATAAATGTTGATAGATATCAGCGGTTTTGTTTCTCAGTCTGTATTTTCTTAAATTTGAGGCATGATATTTGCCTGCTTGCTTGGGATATTTTAGCCTACTTAATTGTACGAGACTCTACAGGTTTGGCCTTCTCCAGGCCTGAGTGTAGCTGGGGAAGCAGTAAAAAAGATGGAGTTAATAAATTCACTCAGGATCGACACAGGGAGGCTGATGCTTAGTCACTAGCTTGGTTAAATATTTTTCTTTAAAATGACATCATCATGTGAAAATAGTGCTTCTTGTGGTTTTATGTGTTATATTTGTGTGACTTAAATATCATTAGATGAAAAAATTGGGTCAAGAAAATGAAAACTAAGACGTAGCGTTGGTGTATTGTTTAACCGCGGACCATGTACAGAGGCCTCAGTCCTCGAAGTGGCTGTCACTAGTTCGAATCCCGGCCAGTCGACCTTTGCTGAATGTCTTCCTCCTCTCTCTACCCCTCTTTCCTGTCTGCCTACTTTCAAAAACAGCACACAAATAAAGGCCACTATAGCCAAAAAAATAACATAAAAAGTAAAAACTACCCAATAAACCATTGCAGATTTTAATTTCTTTTCTGCTTCCTGATAAAACTACGTTTAAAAGATGGTCCAGATAGTTTATGTCCCTCCTTTGTAAAAATAAGATCAATTTTTCGGTGGTAATTTGAAACCAGACAAACATTAAAGTTAGTTTATTCTCCAGGGTTTATTGAAGATGCTGTTATATGATGATCAGAATGGACAGAAACTGCTGACTAACCTTGCATAGGTTACAGACTCAGCCTCATTGGCCATTAAGAAGCTCTGCAGACGGAAGCAGCAGCCAATCAGAATAAAAAAAAACAGTAAAAACAAAGAGAAAAAGTTCAGAGAAAACCTCCACAACCCAGCAGAAAGGAAACAAATACAGTTCATATGTTTTTTAAACAAACCAGATCTGATACTTTTCCATCCTGACGGCCATTCGGCTTCTGACTGACAGGAAAACAGAACATCTAACCGGCTTTAAACAGTTATTATTCTGTCTCTACAGCTCATTTGTAGATTGTGGTTCATGCAGTTCAGTTCATCCATGCATATTGGGATGTTTTCATCATTTCCACATCTATCAGAAACTCTGCAAACGTTTCACCAACATCATCAGAAAATTCAGCCTCATTATCAGCTCTGCATTTTTAAACAGTAAAAAAATGGAATAAATTAAATGAATGTCAAATGCATTTAACAGAAGTAAAGACATAAAATACATTTCCACAGAACTGAAAAAAAGATTGGGCCTTTTCCGTCTGAGACCTTTAAGCTGAAAATGACAAAACAGTTTCATTTTTGAAAAGCTTTAAACTTGAAGCTGCGGAAAAACTACCTAAACTTCTAAACAAAAAGCATCTTAGATGAATTTACTTTTTCATGTGCTTAAATGTCATTTATTTAGCTTTTTTTTCATGAGAAATGCGTGTAAAGATTAGCTGAACAGATTTCTTATTTCTGCATTTTTTCAAGAACAAATTGCTCAGCAGTTCAACGACGTAAAGCAACCTATAGTGGCTGCGAATCCCGATTCCCTTCATTTAATGACTGATTTATCGAACACAGCGTGAAAATGTGAAGATGAGACACTTTTCGGAGCTAATCTAAGTTCATTGCTGAGACCAAACAACTTTTCCGGCCGTTCCTCAAAGCAGCAACAAATCAAATCTGATAGTAATCTTAAAAAATCTCCACCAGGTCGGGATACGTCGGCAGTGGCAGAATGCTTCTATCAGAAACAAATTTAACGGCCTGTGATCGACTGGAAATCAATCCGGTTCTGGCAGTTGGAAGCTTGTAATAAAATCTAAAAAGAGGCTGGATGTTTTTTTGATAAACAGCACAGTTTTATCCTGATTACTGCAGATTGGACGGTAAAAATGTGAAACAACTACAAAACACCATTTGGTCCCTTTTGTGACATCTGCTGCAGAAAACTCTCCAACTTCAGCCTCCAGTTATGAACAAACTAGACCAAGGACCCTATCGCTGCTTTTATTCAATAATCCTGAATAAACTAATATTGATATGATTAAATCTTTATAAAGGGGAAACCAACTTCAAATTAGTTTCTCTACTCCTTGGGCTGTTTCACACGTAGCACCTTTGTAGCTTTTGTGTAGTTTTTCCTCTCTGATTAAAGGGATTTTTTAACTGCCAGTTGGGGAAACATGTCGATGACACACAGCTGCTGCAGAGTTCGGTGAAAAAAATCACCTTGTCCAGTTGTGTTTGGTAATTCTTATTATTCTGCCATTTAGTGGTGATGATGTACAAAGGATCTATTGGTGCACCTCGTTAAATCTCAACATCATTCCAAGATAAAATTATTTCAATTAGTATTAAAAACAAGATTCTTAAGTCATCAGAGTAATACACAGAACCTGTTTCCTTTTGCTTGATGACTATGCCTTTTAGTTTATGAAAATGCAAAATTAAGTTAATCATAAAATTGAACTTTAACATTGAAAAATGTAAAATAAAAATATAATGCTTGGAGCATCCAAGCTTATAAACCCTTTCTCACCACATTTTTTTCCTCTGCTACACTTTTCCATGACTATGCCTGAATTCAGCCCTTTGGAAACAGCCAGTGACTGACAGTGAGATTTTTGTGCCTGACCCACCCTGTGAAGGCCCTGTGTAGCTGTTACCCACATCTTTGCACAATTTCATAGATAAGTCTGTTTTTACAATTTATGTAATTTTATAATTTTTCTAAATAACTGAATTAATTAATCAAATGATCAATGGTTAGAGGTTTAGATGCTAAAATGTGTAACCAATTTAATTATTAAAGTACTTTTATTTAGCTATATTATGTATAATAAAGATATCTGTGTAATAATTCAGGTTCAGTTTGGATATGGTGCAGTCAGTGATGACAGTGTTAGATATACAAGAAGCTGAAATGCCTGGAATGGCCACCAGAGGGCAGTAATTAGATGCACTCTACATTATCTGATCAATGTCAGAAGGGTACAGATGTTTAAAGGGGCACATTTTGAAACTGACTGATGATCAGCTGATGTGAAGACTTCTGTGAAGCCACAGAGTTTTATATTGAAGGTTTGTATTTCTAATCCTATAGTTCTCAGTCATGCATATAAATATGGACCTTGTAGATTTGAACACCTTAAGGCGTTTGTTATAAACTGTAAAACAATGGAGTAAAATTGATGTTTTTAACAGATTTTGAAGATAAAAAGCATAAGAATGTGTCACATATTTGTATTCAGCCTCTTTCACATCAGAGAACAAACAGCATCATAAAGACCTCAGTAACACAGCAGACATGTCAAGAGATAGATCTGAAGTAGCTTAAAGTGGGATTAGGTCATAAAACAGTATCGTAAGCTTTGAACATCTCACATAGATCTGTTAAATCCATCATCTTAACATGGAGAGCAAATGGACCAACTGCAGACATTGAGGTCCACCTAAACTGATGAGAGAGGATAAGATTCTGACTTCCTCTGATAAAAAATCAGACCCCAATGGATGAAAGTAAATAAGAAAGCTGCTGTTTAAATAAACCCTCAGAGCTCTTTTTGCAGTTTCCTATAATTCATGTAGGACACAGACAGAGGAAGATGTTCTTCTAAGACGAGACACAAATCAAACTCTTTGACAGAAAAGTGTTGTAAACACACCACGTTTTAACATGGTGGTGTCAGCATCCTGCTGCCAGGAAGCCTTCCTCTAGCAGAAAATCAGTTAAACACAGAAGATGATGTTAGGCTGCAGAAGCTTGGAGACTGGGATTGAGGCTGCCCTTCCAACAACACATCCACCCTAAACATAAAACCAGAGCTTCAGTTGAAAAGGTTTAAATCCATAAAAAAATGAGCTGGAATGGCCAAGTTAAAGTCCAGACTTAGTCTCAGTTTAGAATCTCTGGGAATCTGTTATTAAAATGTTTCACTGACAGTAAGCTTGGGCCATTATGCAAAAAGGAATTTTAAAAGATTTGATCAGTAGAGCTGCAGCACCTTTGGAGATAAACCTCAAGGTCTTGCAGCTTTTAAGTTTGAAAGCTGGTTGAAAACGAATGCATGTCACAAAGAACATCCCTCATTTTCCCTTCACAGTATAATAATCCCTTAAAATCTGCTAACATGCATTGAACTGAATGTTACAAGATGTGGAAAAAATTTGAGATGTCCTCAATGTCAGCAAAGTGACAGACATTTACTGAAGCTTTTGCTCATCTAAACAGCAGGTGGCGCTGTCGCAGAAGTCCTGATTCTGTCCTCTTAAGTTTGGGTTTAAAAACCTTTAGAACATGATGTGGGCTCGTTTGAAGTAGACGGATCAATTGGTTGTTTCTGTCCTGCAGAAAAACCCGTCGCTCCAACAGTTCTGCTCCTCCATCCTCAAACAGCAGCAGCAGCGCCATTTTGCTGGCATGCAGAATGACTAATGCTGCTCTGCAGAGGAAACACTGAGTGCCTCTGCAGATCCATCAGCCCTCCCTGAACTGAAACGTCCCACAGCTCCAAGGCACACGAAGCAGGATCCTCTCCCTGCTTCTTCCTCTCCTCTGAAAACATCAGAGTGAGCAAACGAGGAGGCCTGATGAGGGACGGATAGCCAAAATAAAACAGACTCACTTTCATTTCTCTCTGGTTTTAGTCTGGAAAGAATCTATTTTTGGCCCTGCTGAAAAGTGGCAGTGTTTGTGCTCTCATTAAGTCGTTTTCATCGTATTCGCTCCATTTTTGGAAGCATTAACTAAACCTTCACAGTTTTAGATTTATATGAAAATAATTAGGTAAAGCCTACCTAATGTTAACACCTTATCAGTTTGATAGCCCACTTGTTTGAAGTATAATTCTGGTATTTTCTCCCCGATTGGATCTGATTCTCCTGATTTATCTGAAAATGGGTCACTTGCCTCAGTAACCAATAAATCAGCAGATAACTCGTCTCCAGCAGTTCATCCAGGGGGGAAATTTGTGCGTTACTTTGATTCAGGCTCAACGACAGCACAAAGACCTCGGCACAGGCGCTTAATGAGCTGGCTAATTAATTATGTTGTTACAGAGACCCCCCCCAAACCTCCGTCCCGTGCAAGCAGCGGATTCAACCAACGCTTTTGGCGTTCTATAATACGGCTGCTATTGTTGTGTTGTGTGTAAACTTTTACAGGGTTTCCTGGATTCTCAGATCTACCGCCTGAACATGTAGTTAAACACAGATGTTTCTTTACATTTTATAAAAAAACTATTACCATCGTTTACTCTCTGACATCAAAGCAGACTGATCTAGTCCTGCTTCAGCTCAGTTAGGAACACCACATGGGTTTGATGAATGCAAACCTGATTCTTCTATTAAGCTCTTAAGAATAATGTTTTTAGCTCTGACTTCTAATTTTCTAAGAGATTTTAGGTCTTTGTGGTGGCCTATTTAAAACACTGACCTTTTTCTTAAGCTAACTGATATGCTATGCTAAGGGTCATGGTGTGTCCAGATTTTAACTTCTTAACTGATTTTGCTTCAGGGCTTAAAGCTGTTATTCATTTCTCATGATGTCATCTTGTTTTGAAGAACGTACTTCCACACAGTATGATTCTGTCACTACCATACTTCAGAGCTTGGGTGGTGCTTTCATTGGTTGCTACAGTAAAAAGGTTTAAAAATGAATTTTTGCTGCTCTTAAATTAACAGCTTCCTATCCTTTAAACCCTTTCAGATCATGTGAGTGAAGATTACGTAAAAGATGTGTCTCTTTTTGACTGTCTGGGCTTTTCCTAAAGGTTCAAACAAAAACATTTCTTCTCACTTATAACAGGTGGAAATAATGTTGGAAATCCTCACTGACCTAAAACATGTAAGGTCTGATTAAATGTCAGGCAATGAGAACAACTTGTTTTCCTTTTATGCACCCTGTGTAAACAGCCTGGAATTGACCCAAAAAATTGGCGATTTTGTTGCTGCAGCTTTGTGTCATCGACAAGTTTTTTTGGCCTGAAAATATGGAGCAAACTTTCCCTTAAGTGGCAGACATATGGGATCAGTGCATTTTAATAACAGGAGACGTTAAGCTGCACGACGTAAGCTCTTAAAACAGGAGGCACTTCAGTCAATTCTATAATGAGACGGGCTTCAAGGCACTGAAAACAAATTTTTAGATATATACTTTACGAACTTTGTTCATTATGCTCTTCCTTTTCTTCTGTAAGCTAACAGAAAAAAATCGGCTTACAAATCAAACCTTCCCATGCACTGGTCACCAAAGGTATTGGAAATACAGAAAGGAGGAAAATATTTCAGAGTAATTCTTTTTAAAGATTTCTTCTGTTTTAAGCACATCAGTTTCCTCCATCATGCATTTTTCCACGTAAATACTTAACGACATCTCTCCCCTGTTTTCCTGTGCTCCATCAAAAACTGCAAGCAATTTTAACGTCATGCATTGAGTATACGTAGCTATTTCATAGCTGTTTAGGCCATAATGCTGAACTATTTTGACATGCCGTGATCTCCGAAATGAGAAATGTTGCTGTTCTCCTTAAACATTCAAGACGGAAATGCTCTGAAACAACTTTTGACGATAAACTGCCAGAGCACTTCTGGTGAAAACAAACAATAATCCAGGAGAAGAGGATGAGAGCTGAAGAAGACAACAACAAAAAGAAAAAGAAAATGAGGTAACGTTGTGTGCATGCTGATATAAAAGAGAAGAGTCTCCACATGCGTTTATATAAAGGAGCGTTGCATGGCATCAAACAGGGAACCTTCAGCTGACCTGCAGCAGCATTGGTGCAGATCGTCCTTCCACAAGGCTCGACAAGCTTCCCTGTTTGCTTCTCTTAAAGTGCCTGAAAAATTCGCCATGTAAAGTTTTTCACAATTTTCCTGGATGTGCTGTAGGAAACGCACACGTCTACGACTGTAATCCATCCATACCGTGGTTGTTCATCAAGGAAGATGTTCCCTTGAATCTTAGATGGGCTTTCATCCACATAGTTGAGTCTGTTACTTGAAACCAGGCAGCTGTCCCCTTCATCAAAAATGGATCGCCCAGTTTTATTATCTTTTCCTCCAATTCAGTCCTTAGACTTAATACATTAGAATAAGAAAGATAAAACACTTCTTATTATTAATATGTTAGTATTACTTTCCTAAATGTTTTAATGTGTCTTGAAGTCAATATAAAGTGCTTTAATTCTTTAAATAAAACAGATTTTTTTCTCCACAAATGTTGTATTGATGTTATTAAGCCGTTAAAAGCTGGAGCAGTTAAAATATTACAAATTGACTTGTATCGTCATTAAAAAAGATGGCAGTGAAATGTTGGAGTAAATAGGTTTAAACCTAAACTTCAGTTACAGCAGATTTTTGCATGTTATTTAAGAGGAACTCCATCAATTTAGTATTGCACAAATAGAGAAAAAAAGAAATTGATTAATTAACACTGAGTGCACAGAGACTGAGATACCCATTTTCTAGTTAATGGATTAGTTACAGGAACACTACACTTCCCAGAGAGCTACTTGATCATTCTCATATATTTTAAAAACATGCACATATTTCTAATATAATAGTTGTTTCATATGTTCAACATGTTTTTAAATCATGGCAGTATGGCTTTGTATTGGCAGATTGGCTCTCACAGTGTGGATTTGATGTTAGTCTTGCAAAGTGGTTGGATGTTTACTATATATTTATCCATTTTATGTTTTGTTTTACATTTCCTAAATTTTAAAATAGATTCTAATATTGAAGCAATTTCTAAGTTCCTCAATCTGGGTTTGGTAGTTGTTGAGGTCTTCTCCATGATTTAAAAAAAAAAGTACTCTTTTACCTTAAACATGCCTTTCCACCTCACCATATAGTTAAATTTGTCTTAAACTGATGCCCATGAGAGGTGAAAAAGTTCATATATCTCTGAACATTTATGGGATACATTTGGAAAATGTATATGTATAAACCTTTGGAACTAGGTTGTAAAATGGCAGCTGAAACATGCCTTGAGACAAAAATAATTAAAGCTTTATGTCAAACACTGGCAATGCAATCCCTTTAATTGTAAGACATACATCTGGTGGTTTAAGTGAAAAATATTTTTAAGTAAACAGTTAAGAGTAGTTAATAGAGTAGTCAGGTTCTATTAGTCATATCTGTGTTATTTGCAGTCCTGTCTAGGATTTAAATTCAGAATCCTTTATTCCAAGTACTCTTGTCTTGAGTCTCAATCAATTTGGAGACTAATATACACAATATGTTGGACTAAAATCATATTATGAATAACCCCCTTTTAAATTTATTGTTAAATCTGTCAATTCATGACTGTCCTGAAGAGCCCGGTTGTTTACTAACTGAATGCTTGGTTAAGATGGAGAAGTAGAACTTGTCACTCATAAGATTTCCCAAGGCTAAAAGGAATAAAGTTGGATATTTGAAATTGGCAGTTAATGTCCCCCCAACTTTTTAAGTTCCCTCAAAAACTTAATTTAGGAATATTAAGAGGGATATTTTTTTCCAGAATGCAGAATTTAGTCTCTGGTTTAAATGATTCAATTTTTATAGAACTAGTAAGATAAACCACCAAAAAAAAAAATAAAAAACTAATATATCAACAAGTTGAGTTATGAAATTAAACTTGGGGGGGCCTGGTGTGGAATACAAGATACACTGTCAGTAGCTGGTAAAAAACCCACACACATAAAAAGACATAAGGTATAAATTGGCAGCGTAGGAGCCTGGTCATGACTTAAAAATGTAGCCAAAGCATGCCTCTGAAAGAGGATACTTAAGCTCCACATTTGAAATCTGTTTTGTGTAATCCCTTTTGATGAACAAATTTTGTCCCACAGTTTAGAGGCTCACGAAGAATTATGTATCTAAGTATCTAAATGAGTTTTATTAACTGGGTAATGTCTGATGTACCTAGCAATAATCTAATGTACCTAAAAGCTGGCCTTGAACCAAACAGATCGAATATGTTAAATTGATGGAGTAACCCCTTTTCTTTAATACATCTGACAATTGATTTGCTAGGGATGTATATATATAAATATATATATGAGATTGGTAAAATTATTGGGGGCTTGTCCGGGGTATAAGACACTGTGTTTTACATCTGAATACTGTCTGATCACACATGATTGTAACTGATATGTAAAGTTGGCTGTGATAGCCATTACATATTTTTGGAATGAATACACATCTTAAAGATAAGTTTTTGCCCAAATCTGCTCAGTTTTCCCCCACCACGAGCTTATTAAACTCTATTTTAAAAGAATAATGTTTAAAAAAAGAGATTAAAATGCACCTATAGTTAAAGCATCCAGAGATTTCTACAATATTTACAGCAGTGTTTCACGTAACGTCTCACACGTCGGTGAGCAGCTTCCCCCTGTTAACACAGTTCTGGCTGGGGGCAGTGCAGTTGGCAGTCCTAAGGTTTGCTTCCCTAAAGTTATCAATGCTGTTGTTTAAGTCCTCATCTATCTCCATGTACTCTGATTTGCTGACAACAGAGGAAGTGCGGCGGCTTGAGTTGGTTTCTGATGCCAAGTTCTGGTTGCTGATGTTGAGCAGCTGTGCTTGTTCCTCACCTTCTGTCTCCCGGTGGTAAAAGTAGTTGAAGTTGGACACAATGACTGGCACAGGCAGTGCAATGGTCAACACACCAGCGATGGCGCAAAGCGATCCGACAATTTTCCCTCCGATGGTCACAGGGTACATGTCCCCATAGCCAACGGTTGTCATCGACACCACAGCCCACCAAAAAGCATCTGGGATGCTGGTGAAGAATGACTCCTTTTCCTCAGCTTCAGCAAAGTAAACTGCACTGGAAAATAGAATCACACCGATGAAGAGGAAGAAAATGAGCAACCCCAGCTCCCTCATGCTTGCCTTGAGAGTTTGCCCCAGAATCTGGAGCCCTTTGGAGTGTCGGGACAGTTTGAATATCCGGAATACCCTCACAAGACGAATCACCCTGAGAATGGCTAGAGAAGTGGCCTGTTCCCCTCCTCCCCTTCCCTCCCTGTTGCCTTGGTCATCAGCTAGCTCTGTGCCAAGAGTGATAAAGTATGGGATTATAGCCACAATATCAATAGTGTTCATCATGTTCTTAAAGAATGCTGCTTTGCTGGGGCAAGCAAAGAAGCGGACTATTAATTCAAAGGAAAACCAGATAATGCAGAGCGTCTCCACCACAAAGAAAGGGTCTGTCAGGACGTTTGCCTTGTAATACATGGTGGTGTTGCCCACCTGGTGAATTCGGTCATTAGGGTCCTCTTTTAGTTCCGGTAAAGTCTCTAAGCAAAATATGACAATTGAAATAAGAATGACCATCACTGAGACAATAGCAATCCCTCGGGCTGGCCCCGAGCTCTCCGGATGCTCAAAGAGGAGCCAAATCTGCCGCTGGAACTCCTTTTCTGGCAAAGGCCGCTCTTCTTCCCGGATAAATCCCTCATCCTCCCTAAATTTCTCCATAGCTTCTGCACCAAGTTCGTAAAACTTTATCTCCTCTGAGAACATGTCCAGAGGGACGTTGACTGGCCTCCTCAGCCGTCCTCCTGACTGGTAATAATACAAGATGGCGTCAAAGCTGGGACGGTTCCGGTCAAAGAAATACTCATTTCTTAAGGGGTCAAAGTAGCGCATTCTTTTCTTGGGGTTCCCGAGCAGCGTGTCTGGAAACTGGGCAAGGGTCTTCAGCTGGGTCTCAAAGCGCAGCCCAGAGATGTTAATAACAACCCGCTCGCAGCAGTCGTGATCATTGTGGTCGTCGTCAAGCGGGTAGGGGTCCTGTGGGTGACCCGGCAGGGTGGAGGTATCATCCATGTTTTCTGTGGACACCACAGTCATCCTTCCTGTCGGGTGGTGGGCAGGAAGGGGAAGCGGTGTGTAGGTGGTGGGGGCAGGTTGGAGTGGAGACGCTCCTACAGATGCCAGGAGATGCGCAGAGCCTCCCTCCCTATCACCATCATCATCCTTATCATTGCCATCATCTCTGAACTTAACGTTCCCTCAGTAGTGTCTTGCCTGACACCTGGAACAGAGAAAGAAATAGAGCCAGAAACTCACTTTAGACATTTATCAACATGAGCTTCCCTCCAGAACGAAACGGCACCTCCAGAAACGTGTGCTGCATCTTCTGGATTTTACCGCATACATCAGTATTGAAGTTTGCAGCCCTGCTGCACTGCCTCTCTGCACCCACAGTTCTCACTCATCCAACAGCTTCCCACTCAAACAAGCCTTTACACATCCACACAACAAACAAGGCAATGAAATCTCCTCTGAGTGACAGACATCAGAGATGAGACGTACCTGAGTGTCAGAACTGCAGATGGAACTGATCGTCCTCAGCAGCCACCCTCCTCAACTTTAGCTTTAATACCAGCAGATATCTCTTTACAGTGTCTCTGAAATATTAATAGACTATGTTGTCTTGGTCAACATCCGTATCCTCTTGGTGTTAGTTTTCAGCGTCAGTCGGTGCAGCCTGCAGGAGGAGGAGGAGGAGGAGGAGGAGGAAGAGGAGGAGGTTTCTGACGGCTCTGAATGCAGCAGCAAAAATCCAGACTGAGTATTTCTTAAAATCATACTGGAAAATGAGGAGGAGGGAAAGGAGGAATAATAAGCTGGTTGAAGCTCACATTCTGACGGGAATGACTGGACTTTGATGGATCAAAAAAAAAAAGCGTTGCAAAAAAATCGGAGGAGGAGAGGAGGGAAAATGAGGTAGAGGATCCCGCTGCGAAGACCAGATGCGTGTCCGTTAATTTGGAAGCATATTGCAGAATTTCATGAGGAGAGGAAAGAGAAGTGAGTGAATCAGAGACGGAGAGAGCGAGAGAAAACAGGGAGAGGAGGGGGGGAGGATTCGACGCAATGCAGACACACTGTACAGCACAGAGAGAGAGCTACAGTAGCGACCGCATGTCAGCAGAAACAGCCGCACGACTCCTGTCAAGGAAAGTTCTCCTGCTGGGAACCCGGTGAGGAAAACACAGAGCGGTTGTCTGTGCACAACGAGGTTTTCCTGTGGGTGTCAAATGGTCCAGATCTGACATGGAAAATCTGTCAGCTGTGAATCAGTGCTGACCCATAAGTGTGTCAGAACAGACTCTGCAGGTCTGCAGAGAAACAACAACCTGCTCAGATCTAAAAAAAAACAGAAAAAGAAAAACTAAAACCGTGATTTTAAAATTGAATTTTAAAAGAGTTAAACAGTATCAAAATAATATAGGGAAAAACACCAGTTTTCTCCTTAGGCTTTTTTTCCCCATTTCTTTAGTGGCTTCTTTTAATAGATAAAAAAATAACACGAATAAATGCTTTAGATTTAGAATCAAAAACATTCGTTCTCTTGATGCGAAGCTAAAACGTTTTACAAATTTTGAAGTTGAACATCTTCAGCTACTTTTTCCCTCACTGTCGGCTAAATCTGATCCTCTTCTTTAACTCCCAGGTCTCCTGGCATTGTCAAACCTGCCTCAGCTGCTTAAAGTTCTTATACTTAAATTTTAATACACAAAATCTATTTTTATTTGTAAGATAGGATATTTGAATACTTTTTATTTTACAGTTGGTTGTAACATCTCACCTTTTATGGTTGACGTTACATAGGTCCGGCTGCTGCATGCACAAGTAAGCTGTATTTAATATGAAAAAATAAATGATTTAGTTGACTTTAGATAATTATTTTTAGTCAGATGTCAGTGTGGTTTCATAAATAATGAAAACTATTTAAAAAGGGAGAAGTAATGTAATGTATGACCAAATGAATTATCATTCTTGGTTACAGGCTACCACAGCATGGAAAGCAGTGATTTGCCATACAAACCTGCATTCACACAGCTGATGAAGTCGCACCTATTGGCAGCTCTACATAATTTTTTTTATTCTTGCTGTAAATTTCTCTCTCCTTTTCTCCGGCTGTAAGCTACTACGATTGTGAATTCTGAATCTATTATGTTGAGAAACCATACTTTAAGCAAAGTATCCAAGCTATCAAATAAAAAACTTAAAAGACCCTCAGAAAACCAGGACAGCTGATAATCAGGACTACTTTGAAACATTTATTTATCTCCAAATAACTTTTCTGTTGATGTATAAAGGAAAAATGATGTTTTCTTTTTAAAATGATAAAGCTTTTTATGCGCATTTCGAAGTATCGCAGTAGTAGTGGAAATGACGAAATGTTAATCAAATTACGAACGTTTTTGTTTCGCAAGTTAATTTGTAAAGTTTTTACACTCGCAAGCACATCGGTCCATCACTGATCTGTGGTTTGATGTTTTTATTGCCTGTTTATTACAGCCACGTGTAACAGAAATATATGACAACATTATGCTTTTCATTGCCTGGTAATTTTTCTCCAGTGGATGTAAATGCATCTAATTTACTTCTTATTTTTAAATATCTTAACATTGATTTTTTTAAAATTCTGTTTCTAATTTTTTCAAGAGTTAGTCAAAATTTGCATTGCATTTAGATTGAAACATGTTAAGTGCGTTTTGTGTCAAATAAGAAATTATAGTGGTAATCATGCAGACTCAATGTCAAGTTTCCCTATCGGGTGTGCTGAACTATAAACATGAAAGAAAAATATGAGTATTATTGTTTGTGATGTAAATATAAATGTGCATGAACTGATTAATTTATTTACTATAACAATCATCTGGAAGACTAGAATGAAATAACTTATATGAGGCAAGAGTTTTGGCAGAAAAGGAGCAGGAAAACCTCCACGAGTTCATAACAGTGCTGCCCTTTAAAATACAGGAAAAAAGTAATCATTTTTGGATTTCTGAATCAAATCCTTTAAGGGATGGCCTGTCTTGTTTGCTCAAACAAACCGCGGCACAAAGCAGCAACCTCTGCTGCAAACAGCTGCTTGGTTTCCAATCCAGTTAC
>JAUZNJ010033452.1:0-13158 GCA_034780135.1 Jordanella pulchra
AGTATTTGCGTTTGTCTGCTGCCAAAACTGATCTACTTATAACATTGGATGATTAAGCAGGAAAATAAAGACATTCTAAGGTTATCAGAGTTACTTTGCTGATAACTATTTAGCTAAAGAGGACTGTTCTGTGTATTTTATTACATTTAGACAAAGTTCTGCAATTATACATTGAAAGAGACAGAAGAATATAAATACTCTCATGCTGAAAGCTCACCGTCCCTTTTATTGTACGTCTGTTTTAGAGGATCAGGTTAAGGAGGTTAAATTCGACTGAGCTTTTGGATCCTGTCAAAGTCCAACTCTTTTTTTTTTTTTAATATTTTCCAATGGTATTCTTTCTTCCCCTTTTTTGTATGTCCTGCTGAAAGTCAAACATGTTTTTTGGCTTTGATGGCAGATCAGATTGAGAGGGTGTTTAACTTAGAGCTGCTGCTGTCCCCAGATGTTTATTTTCATTCAGAATATGGCCACAGCCAGTCAGTCAGGCTGACAGTCATTCACTCAATCAGGAGAGGTGAGTGATCCTGTAACATATCTGGTTGTTTGCTTGCCAGCTGGGATTACAAACACCTTTGCATTTTGGACCTTTTTTTGCCCTGTGTAAACCACAAATCGATGGTGCATCAACTGACTATTTGAGTTACATTTCCCCTCTGTTTTCTCACTCTTGTGTTTCTTGCTAGGTTGCAATAGAATGGTTCTTAAACCTAGGAAGAATGGATAAATTAAGCTCAACTTAAAATTTCAGTCACTTTGCTTCGACTCTGTCTGCCATACATGATTCAAATCTTTTTAGCTTTATGTCTTCCCACATTCAAATCTTACCTCAATTTTTAAAAATCCTTTAGTGTGATTCTTTTTTTGTCTCCTAGTTGAAGTGCAACTAAAATGGAAACTGCAGACCTCTCATCTTTCTAAGTAGGAGGTCTTTCACAATCAGTGGCTGACTAAATACTGTTTTGCCCCACTGTATACTGAACTTTGAGCGCAGTGTAGAGACTTAGGTCAGTAAAAACAGTTGCATCCCTTGGGAGACTAGAGAGGAAAAATGGAGCAGCAGCTATTATTTGCTCCAGTGCCAAAGAAGACTCAACCAACTCAGTGACTATAGACCAATTACCCTGTAACTCCTTGAATGAACAATTTATTTTTTCATAGAAACACAACACTTTTGTTTCAATAAGAAACCTTTATTAGTTGATGTAACACATTTGTTAGTGTGCACATTTAGTTACCATGTGTACTTAATATCAACTTAAAGGTAATTTAGTTTGCTTCAACTGTTTCTCAGCAGCCTTTAATGATGATTGGACTGCACCACTAGTTCTTGCTGGCAGAGGGAATTTGTGGTTTCTTTGTTTAGATAAGTTTGGTATTTAGGTAAATGGTTGGGTTTAAAGCAGGCTTCCCCAATCTCGGTCCTCGAGGGCTGCTGTCCTGCAGCTTTTAGAGGTTTCCCTGGTTCAGCACAGCTGATTTCCATTGATAGCTGATTAACAGCCTTGTGCTGAACTGCAGTCATCAGAATCAGCTGAGTTGAAGCAGGGAAACCTCTAAAAGCTGCAGGACACCGGCCCTCGAGGACCGAGATTTCAGATGCCTTGAAGAGGCTGGAGGTGTGAAACCTTTGATGTACATGTGGTCGTGGAACAAAAAAAAACCCCGATGTGTGGCCTGCTGCTAAAAGCTGGAGGAAAACTCAAGCCTTTCAAACGCAGATACAGAGGTTGCAGGTTTTGTACACAAGCCAGGGAGAGTTTTTAGCTAAATAATTTGTTTCTTTGATGATTTTTGATCATTTCATTCGTTTACTGTTGGATAAAGACATGCTAACGGGTTGACCTGCATGATATGTCATGCTGATATGTTTTGAGCTGTTTATAAAGCTAAAACAAGCTTTATTTCATCAAGGTTTTAAACACAAATGCAGTTTTAATGTTTATGTGTTTTCTCACATGCTCATTACATTTGGTTATCAAATTATGACTAAAAGTCATTTAATAGGAGTCCTCATGTTTGCTAGCTACTAGCTCAATCAAATAAGCTTAAGAATCTAATAACTAAATCATTTTTATTAGTGATTGAGCAAATGAATTAATAAAACATTTTTTTTAATATAAATAATGCTTTATTAACCTAATTTGACCACATTCCAAATTCTTCAAGAAAAACTTCTCAAACATAAAATCCACAATGGACTGTAATAGCTTTATTTTATCAAATAATGTTTTCAACTGTGTTGTACTTTTACTTACTTTGTGTACATAGTAGTTTAGTTTAGATGAGTTTCACCAGTTTAAGTCAAGAGTTTTTAAGTTATGTTTGACTTGGAGCTGAAAGATTTAAAAAAATCTTAGATTTTGAATGGAAGTTGTGGTGAATTTATTCTATATATGTGCAAAGTTAAATGTTTGACCATGATTTGAGCTTGATTCACACTTTCATCTGTTGTTCTAACACACAGGCAGTATATGACAGTCTGAATAATATCTGATTAAGCAACAGATTTACCAACCCTACTGGGGTGGGCAGTAAATATATTATAGTTGCACAACACTGTATTGATGTTTTTATTTGTATTTAGTTTAAATTTAAAAAGGGGCCATTATTAAGTTTTCGTTTGAACCCTTTATTGTAACAGTTGTTGATATGTTATGCAGAAGAGATACAAAACAGATTTAATTTTAATATATTTACACTAAACATAGTCAATCATCATAAAATTGAACATTACTATTTGTATAGTAAATGTTTATACCATTATAATTTCACTCTCAGTATTTTATTGTGAACTTACAATGTATGTCTATGAATACAAATTTTCTCAAACAATATATTTTCATATTTTATTTAAAGAGGAACACCACATCAGTAGAACCATCCTCTTTTGAAGGTAGGAATAGAGATGCTTTTTTTTTACATGGATCCAGAGGCATGCCTTCCTATGTTTGGCCATTTTCTGCAAATATGAGATTAAAATAATCTAACCATTTAAGATAACTTGATAAGCATGGTTCCTAACATCACCTGCTTTTGTAACTTTCCATAGGAGATTGTGTTGTGTACAGTTATATATTACCTGGTCTGCATTTCACTTTGTTGGAAATGGAAAACGTTCACGACGCTCATCTTGACCAGACTTTTCTTGGTTCTGGAAGATTGAATGCAAAGATTTATACACAAGTCTGCATCGTTTTTTTTTTAAATAGATATTACACACATCTTTATTTACACAAATGTGCCTTATTAAGATTTAAAAGAAAATTTTGTTTCTACCAACACTGGTAGTCAATAGAAATGAATGATCTGGAACTAAATGTTTAGCAGAGTATTTGATGCCAGTTGTTGAAATACTGAATAAAGTGATGATAAAAAATATTTAAGTTAAGCAAGACATCTAATACGAGGTCCTCTAACTCCAGCCCCTTAGACGAATCCTTACCTCAATACATCTGAATCAAATGAATAGCTAATTTACCAGGCCTTTGCTACATCAGAAGTCTAAAAAAGTCATTTACTCAAAGGCTCTAAGAGTTGAGGATGGATGGATGGATGGATGGATGGATGGATGGATGGATGGATGGATGGATGGATGGATGGATGGATGGATGGATGGGTGGATGGAGTTGGGCTTTTTTATACAAATATCATTATAAATCGAGGCACGTCATGTCGCCCTAGTATAGCGGACCGGGACTCCTGCCTAGAGCCAAACCTCGGGTGGAGTTTGTCTGTAAGTGCCTGGTGGTCCGGTTCAATTCCTTGTGGAGGAAGAACCCGCTCTATCTGGACGACGGGGAAGCCAGACAGACTTGGCAGGCCAAAGTGAGTAGTGAGGGACGGCTGGGAACGTCCGGTTGAGCCCTCGGTCAGGGTCGTGTTCAACTCCTAATTCCGGGAGAGCTTCTCTTAGATTCTGGGGAAAGACATGGAGTCTGAGTGGGCTATGTTCTCTGCCCCTATTGTGGATGCAGCTGCCTGTTGCTGTAAGGACTTTTAGGGCGGCAATCCCCGAACCCAGTGGTGGACACAGGCAGTATGGGATGCCGTGAAGCTGAAGGAATCTTATTGAGCCTAGTTGGCTTGTGAGACTCCTGAAGCGGCAAGCAAGTATCGTGAGTTGCTCCCCGGGCGGTTGCCAAGGCAAAAACTCGGGCCTTTTAATGAGTTTGGAGAGGCCATGGAAAAACACCATTGGCTGGCCTCAAAGCAATTCTGGCAAACCGTCCGTCGCCTCTGGAGGGGGAAGCAGTGCATTAACGATGTTTATAGCAGGAAAAGAGAACTGCTGACCTTGAAATAGGATATCGTTCGACACTCACATGGTAAAAGAAGAGACAGGGTGCCATGGTGGCAAGGCTTTGGGGGTGGATGAGATCCGTCCTGAGTTGCTCAGAGCTCTGGATGTTGTTGGGCTGTCGTGACTGATACGCCTCTTCAACATCATGTGGAGGTCAGGAACAGTGCCCCTGGATTGTCAGACTAGAGTGGTTGTTCCCCTGCATAAGAAGGGGGACCAGGGGGTGTGTTCAAACTATAAAGGGATCACACTTTTCAGCCTCCCAGGGAAGGCCTATGCCAGGGTCCTGGAGAGGAGAGTCCTGCTGATGGTCGAACTTTGGCTTGTTTCCTTCAGGTGTGAGCTCCTGCCTCAATTAGAGGAGTTTAAGAATCTTGGGGTCTTGTTCACGAGTGAGGGAAAAATGCAGTGGGAGATCGATAGACGGATTGGTGTGCCTGTTGCTATAATGCAGATGCTGCACCAGTCTGTCGTGGTGAAGAGAGAGCTGAGTGAAAAGGCAAAGCTGTCGATTTACCGGTAGGTCTACATTCCTACCCTCACCTATGATCATGAAATCTGGATCATGACCAAAAGAACAAGATCCTGGATAAAAGCAGCCAAAACTAGCTTTCTCTGTAGAGTGACTGGTCTCTCCTTTAGAGATAGGGTGAGGAGCTCGGCCATTCAGGAGAGGCTCAGAATAGAACCGCTTCCCCTCCACATCGAAAGGAGTCAACTGAGGTGGCTCAGACATCTTTTTATTAGATTCCCCCTAGTTGCCTCCCTCAGGAGGTCTTCCAGGAACTATGTGTTTTTTAAGACTGGTGTTATCTTAAGTTTAACAGAATTGTCTTTTGCTATATTGATTAGAGAAATATCCATCTTTGAATTTTCCAGACAAGTAGCTGCATGAGTGTCACTGCTTTTCTGGGGATGGTATTTGCTAACTAATCAGACTGCTGGGGCTCAAAATGCAGCATCACACATAACAGAGCTACGTCTTTAACAGTTACACAGATGACCTGTGTTTGGCTTGGATTTTCTGCTCATGTTTAGTTCCTGTATCTAGTAGATGTTTAAAATCTTGACGTGTCAACTATACCTCCCTGGTTCCCTTCTGAAAAGGTTTCTTTTTGTTTAAGTTTGGGGCCAGTTTGCTGCTCCTGTGAATCTGGGGAATAACAGAATGTGGTAACAAATATAAACTGATTAATCATACCTTCTAATTTAAGTATTTAATGCTAGATGATTTCCATGAAATACCCAGGATGCAATTCTGAGTTTCCTGTTTTTAAGGCAAGGACTTGAACCACTACAGTACAGAGAGTCTTATTCTGGAATTTTTAAATTAAGTTGTTGTGAAATGGGCCTCTACTCTTTAAAAAAACAACACCAACAGCACAAAGACCAAAACTAAATGATAATCAAAAGTAAACAATTAAAAGATTATTTAAGACTTTAGATAAACAAGTAGTCAAAAAAAAACCTAGCCAAAGAAGTGAGAACATTTCACATATTATTTGACTAAATAATAAACTAAGTCATACTACAAAATGATACAAAAAAATCTAAATAGTTAAATCTAATAACAGCTTTGAAAAAAAAGTTTTTTGTGGTGTAAGAATTTAAATTACTTTCTCAACTTCTTAACTTACCGTTTGTTGTCGATTTTCTTTAGCTCCAGCTGCCCTACGTTTTTTGACCTGAAAATGAAAAAAACATATGTCTTAAATTGAAAAAGTAAAAGAAAAGGTAATTTCCTAAAGTCTATTTGAGTATAAACAGCAGTAAACATTTATAAATCGGATGGATGGGAAGCCTGAAAAATTATTAAAACTAAAAAGCTACAAAACTTTGTTTATTTTTTTACACGGTGCTGATACTGTTTATTAAGAAACAGAGACATGTTGTGACCTTGGTAAATTTGGACTGTGCTTACTTTAAATGAGTGGTTTATATCAACATTACACTGTGATATGTTATGTAATGTTCGATAGAGTATTTACTGATGGAATATATTATGTTATATTTTATAGAGGAGGTTTAAAGCCTGCAATCCAGATTCTCATGCTCATCCACCTGGACTCACATCTGTGTCAATCACATTTACACCACACATGTCAATGTCAAATAATTTGAAATTTGTCTGGTTTAATTTTTTGTGCAAAACATTTATGACGATGTGTTATGTGAAACAATTTAGTTCAGAAAACTATTGAAAATAGATTCAAGCTCTCATCTGTTTGTATGTATACAAGCAAATGCAAATAATTGTGCTAATTTTTTTTTACCCATTAAATGTTTCTAATTAATGAATTGAAATAAAGATGTTAAAGTCCCCGCCAAAGACATTTCAAACGCTATGGTGCAAAGGCAATAACTCCTGCTTTGTATAAATTCAAAAGTGGATCATTTAAGCTTGAAGAACTTTTATCATTAACATAAACAAACTAAAATCTGTTGTGTTGAGCCTGTAACATACATTTAGAGTAAAAAGAAATCCCAAGCATAAACATGCTGAGATGTTGATGTTCAGATACTGTGTTTTTAATTTTGGCTTCATGCTGCATTCCTTTTTGCCAGACAACACATACATCTTTTTCCCCAATAATAGTATTCTGTTTTATTTCTAACAGTCCAAATATGTTTATAAGCACACAGATTTTCTCTCCATCTTTCATGTCACATTCTTTGTGGCCAAAGTGAGTCCAGGAATTGTTGCAAACAAATTTGTATGTGTTTGAACACAGGGAATCTATCAGGGAAACATCTGGTCCATAGCCCACTAGTCATTAAAGAATACCTGATTTTTTAAATATTTGTGACATGGTCCAAGTATTTATTTTTTTTGCACCAAAATAAGTATGACTTGGAGAGTTCAGTTTTGGCAACTGGATGTGAAGTTTTCTAGAAGACGTTTCACCTCTCATCCAAGAGGCTTCTTCAGTTCTATCTGATGCAGGAGAAAACAGACAAACTGTAAGTGAGACCAAAACTTAGTGGGAGAAAACAAAAGGTGGCTCTGATGGGACGTTAACTGCCTTGTTAGAGTGGTTTCGGTCACATGCCTTTTTAATGGTCGAGTCAGGTAGGTAGGTGTTAGGTGAGCCTTTTGGGTATGGGTCCTAAAAGCGCTTTGGTGACAAGTTATGTCTTAGACCACCTCCTTTGCTTTTCCAGGTTAACAAAGATGGCTTCTTTGACCCCACTCTCGAACCATCTGTCTTCCTTGGCTAGAATATGGACATTGTCCTCAAATGAGTGTTGTCTTCATGTGTAGGGGAACAACTGAGTCCTGTTCTGAGGAGTAAGACCTCCTGTGTTGAGCCATGCACTTGTGCAGTAGTTGCTGGGTCTCTCCAATGTACAGGTCTGTTCACTCTTCACTACACTTTACTTCTTTACATTTTTCAGTGCAGTGAAGAGTGCACAGACCTGTACATTGGCTTGATTCAACCTTTAAAGAGGCATGTGACTGAAACTACTCTCACAATGAAGCTAACGACCCATCAGAGCCACCTTTTGTTTACTTTCTTCCTCCCTTCCCTAACTTTTGGTCACACTTATAGTATATTTACCTCTGTTTTCTGATGCAACAGTTAGAACTGAAGAAGCCCCTTGGATGAGAGGTAAAACGTCTTCTAGAAAACTTCACGTCCAGTTGCCTAAACTAAACTCCGAGCTTGACCATGACCTGGATGACTGAGAACCTTCACAGATAAGAAATATGACATTTTCTATTTGTTAAATTGCCCCTTACCTTTTCTTCAGCAGCTTTTGGAGGAAAGCCACCCCTGCCTTCAATGGGAATCCAAGTTCCTTTCCAAGGAGAGGTGGTGGTGGGGGGGCTGACGGTTGTAAGCTAAAAGTAGGGGCAGACCCCAGTAAACTTTCATCAGAGAACCGTTTCTGCTTTCTAAAGCTTTAGTTAAATATAAGTTGCAGTTATAAAAGCTGTTTTAGTAGACAGCTTATCAGTTCAAATTCAGACTCGGTTATTATTCACCTTAAGTGAAGAATTTAAATGAAAATCAAATTGAGTAATTTTGCCATATTAGCAGGAAAAAAAACTAATCAGAGTGGCAAATGGGTTAGCTTAATGATGTCATCAAATGCTTTTTAATAACATAATCAACGTTCCAGTTGGCATATTTTTACTTTTAACTTTATAATAAGTAGTTCCGTAGTTCATAGTAGAAGCATGAATTTGGTTCCAAATATCAAGCGTTGATCTAAGAATAGAGATTAACACAGTTTCAACCAGTGTCAACTGAACTTGGAACGAGTTCTTGTTATGCACAGAATTGACATATTTACACACAAATTTTGGCATACCCTTACATTTATTTTGAATTATTAATCCCATCCTAAATGTACCATTACATTAGACACTTTTTTAAGTTTACCTACATTACTGCCTGTGTTGTTGGTTTCTTCTGGAAACTAAAATACAGAGAAGAAGGATAAAAAGTTAATTGAGACCCAATTAACCCTTATACAGCACATGGAGCAGTCAGCTTTCCACATGAAACCAACAGGTATAGCTTGAACATTACGTATTTACACCTGTTTTAAATGAATGTGATTTCTGTTGCTGATGTTTAATAATGTTTAGCAGATTATATAGGCTGGTGTCTTTGACAATCAAATTGGAAGCAATAGATCAAAGAACACACACGTGTCTATGGAATAAATAATTTTAAATCCACAAGTAGAAAAATAAACTTGAAAGCCAAAGAACAGAAAATTTAGACTAGTTCAAATAAAAGGAACTTGACTTAGACCAGTGAATCCAAATCCTGCTCCTCCTACCACTGCCCTGCATGTTTTTTGTGTCTCCTTGCAACTACACACCTGCTTTTAATGAGTGAGTGATTTACAGGCTTCTGCAACTCTTGGTGGGAGCTGAAAATGTTGGGCAATCATTCGAATCCTTGCGGTGTGCGGAAACAAAGGGATGTAAAAGTTGTTTTGGGGACCAGAGTTTAGTGACACATCAATAAAGGGAGCAGCTGAAAGGACACTCATCCTCGTCTTTTTTTGTTACTTTAAGTAACACTAGATAATACATAAAATAAAGAGACTGTAAACAGCACTGCCAGAGTAGTAATGAATTTATAGTAGTGTGTGAATGAGAAGAGCGAAGTTGCCCCCTGATCTTCATTAAATCTAACAAAATTGGTGTCATTTGCACTACATTTGTGCATTATAGTCAAGGTGAGAGACATGTTGACAAGCTGTACTTGTACGGAGTTATTTTTGTATTTTTATTTAAAAAAAGCAAATGTTGAAAGTTTTTAAACTAAAGTAAATATATTGGTGAGAACAAATTTTCACACTGGTGGCTAAAACCGATGTTATTTGAGACTGAAGAAAAAGTTTTGTGAGAAAGTATTTTGTCATAGAATAAATAAAAGATAAATTGACATTTGGTAAAAGATTTCCAGGTGAAAAAAGCTCTCTCAAAAATATATTCTAACTCTCAAATAATCGTTTTTTGCAATCAGAGTGAAAACATTTTCTCTCAAAAATTTCTTTCTCAAAATTTTTCTCTCCTCTCTCTCAAAAACAAAACTCTTTGTTTTTGATTCAGGATTTTTCTCTTGATGTGAAAAATGTCCCATGGACGGGCCTGTGTTCCTCTTGGCCACATAATTGACAGCTGAGTGGAGATCTATTGTTGAAATGAAAACTGGGGAGTCCTTTTAAAACGAGATTTCTTATATCTGTTAGTCATTAGCTCAAGACAGCTAATCCTCAACTTCCCCACCCCTAGCATTAATAAAGGTTCAATTTTTATAAATAATCACCCGTTAGGAAACATCTAAACGATGATTTCTAATAAGACAAATTAGTCTTTAAAATACTCTTTTATCAAATAATGTTTTATTTACCTTTTGGCTTTGCGAGCTGGTTTGAAAACATGCAATTTTGTTTTATATTAGTTTGAAAGCTATTTTCACTTTATTCCAAAGTCTTCAAGATAAACCTTGGATCTTAAATATAAGATTCATGCTGAACTGTGATATCACTGCTTTATCCTATTAATAAGGTTTTCCACCATCCTAATTTGGCCTTTTTCTATGTGAAAATGACCTATATGAATTTAGTTGAGTTTTAATTGCTAAGTTAAGACCTGCAGTTGAATTATTTTTGTTGATGAATTTGTATATTTGAGTGGAAGTTGTGAAATTCTTTAATATATGTACAGAGGTAACAGTTTGACCATGATTTGAGTTTCAAATCACACTTTCATCTGTTGCTCTAACACACAGCCAGTTGGCCATGAATTCACAAAACAACATATGTCAGCCCAAAAGAAAAAAAGGAATTGAACACAACAGTAATAGAGAGAATTCAAACACATTTTCATGACACTGCAGAACATTGGTACACAGGTATTTGTTGCAACAACTGAACAATATCCATCTTAACAAAGATGAACAGAGATCCAAGGAGAAACATAACATTTTAACAGTAAAAATTTTGTTTACTTACTGGTGAGATTGTCCCGTTTTTTCCATCCACTGAAATACAGCAACCTTTTCCTCCCTGAAATAGTATTTTCATATAATACAAGTTAGTCAAAGTTTGATAATATGTAATATATAATATATATGCAATATATAATATTGCAAGCAACATTTTTTTAATTTTGATTACAGAACTTTTAAGCTGCACACTATCTTGATTTGAAATGCTGTTCAAAGCGGCATAGGATTAAGAAAATATTACATTTCTGATGAACAAAATACTCCACTAATAAGTAATGTGTTTAAAATCTGTATAAAGAAGCTAAAATTTTACATTTCAAGATACTAAAGCGGGATAACTAGGAGATAACACCTTTTATCACCAAAATAACCAATGTTTTCTAGCCTTTTTTCCAAAAATGACTTACATTTTTGGTTCTGTAATCATTTACACTTCTATCCAGTTTAATTAAATATAGTTACTATTACATCAACAAATGAAAATGTGTTTTATTGATGTCAGAAAAATATATTTGCTTCAATGACAGATCAGGGTAAGATTTATTTTATTCACTAGAAACAATATACAATATATAATAAAATAAAATGTTATTACTAAAAATATAAAAATTTACTCACGCATAAGCACATCTTTGCAAAAGCATATTGAAAGAGGCAGAAGAATATAACTGCTTTCATGCTGAAAATTCACTGTTCGTCTACTTGTCTCCTTCAAAGTATCAGAATTGGGAGGTTAAATAATATTGAGCCTTTCGCTTCCTATCAGAGTCCATCTCCCTTTTTTTGGGTCCTGTCTATTGATTTTTTTTTTTTTTTCTTGATGTTCCTCTGAAAGTCAAACATGTTTCACTGACTAAGCGAAGCTCATGTCCTTGATGGCAGTTCAAACTAAGGTGTTTAACTTTTTCAAACTTTGTCTATGACAACACTATTCAACTGGTGGCCCAGGGTCCACTTTGGCCCCAATGTCACTTTGTTCTGGCCTATGCATCAAAAAAACATATAAAAAACACTTGAAGTTCCAGGTGAACCAAAGGTGTGTACCTATGATCCTTTCTTACCTTCTATTGGCCTGATATGAGTTATATTTAGCTGAGATGATGAGTAGGCACCATGATTAGTGCACAGGTGTGCCTTAAACTGTCCACAATAAAAGGCCACTCTGGGAGGTGCAGTTTAATCACACAACACAATGCAACAGATGTTGCAAGATTAATATAAAGATAATAATTTTACATAACCAAAGAATTTCTGCTCAAACTGTTAGAATCCGTCTTAAGGAAGCTCATCTCGTCACACTCATCGGGATCTAGATCTGACTCCAGTTTGGCGTCGTAATCAACTTGGGTGGGCAAATGCTCATATTCGCTGGTGTCTGGCACATTGGAGAGGTGTTCTCTTCACGGATGAATGTCGGTTTACACTGTTCAGGGCAGATGGCAGACAGCGTGTGTGGCGTCGTGTGGGTGAGCGGTTTTCTGATGTCAGTGTTGTGGATTGAGTGGCCCATGGTGGCGGTGGGGTTATGGTACGTTCAAGCGTCTGTTATGGACAAAGAACACAGGTGCATTTGATTGATGGGATTTTAAATACTCTGAGATACCATGATAGAGAGGCTGACGTGTCTATAGGGCAGCCATCTTGGGTCAAACCATAGTTCAGACAGCTGCTATCTAAATGAATAGTAGGAAACCCAGATCTGATTTGAATCACATGGAAGACGAGTCAAAGATAATGTCACAATAATCTTCCGCTAGATTACACAGATTTATTCAGATTCGAAACAATTTAAAATGAAGTCAGACTATGCATAGTAGATATACATGCAGTTGCACATTTTGCAATTAAATATTAATATCACAAACACAAAGTTTTATATCAATATATTATACCATTATATCATATAAATATTATATATTTATCTAGTATATCATTATTACTCAGCATTTTTAAGGATTGTAGTGTGATAATGATTATTATGATCTATAGTAGAAACTTTTTTGTGTTGTGATTTAAAAAAGAGAGTGAAGTTATTATTGAGTACTTTTTATTCATTTTTATATTAATTAATATTTTTGTTATTGTCAAGACTTGTTGTCAAATCACAGCGAATGGTAAATTTATGTTGAATCTGACTAAAGGGTTTTGGACCGAATCATTTTGTCTAAACTTCTTCCAGAACTCTTTTTCGACAATACATTTTTCTCATCATTATAATAATTTTTGCGAAATGTAAACACTTGTTTTTTATTTCAGTTTGAGTTGTGGTCAGAGTTTACATACGCTTGTAAAAAACATAATTTCATGTCTGTCTTGAGTTTCCAATAAGTTCTACAAGTCTTATTTTTCTGTGATAGAGTGATCGGAACACATACTTGT
>JAUZNJ010033453.1:0-13158 GCA_034780135.1 Jordanella pulchra
AATAAACTTGTTAACTTTTTCCCTGCCTCCTGTGGTGTTCTGCATGTGGGTTAGATTCCTGAATCCCAACATGACAGAGTGTTTTACTCTGCTTGAAAATAAAGTCTTTTCATTCTTTAGGTTTTCTTCCAGGATTGCCCTGCATTTAACTCCATCGCTTCTTCCACTAAACCCTAAGCAGCTCATGTGTCTCTGCTCTTTAATATCTCACCATAGAATGTTGCTCCACTTAATGTGTTTCGCTGTAGTGATAGTCTACACTATGTGTAATAATCTTCTTCTGTATGGTTTTTCAGCACACTGCTCAGAGGACTTCTTTTGGGTTTCTCCTATAATTCAATAATCTTTTTATCAAGACCAGATTTGTGGAACGTATGATGAATAGTGTGTCTGCAGTCTGACACACTCTTTCTATTTTCTAATGATGGAGTGAACAGTACTTCATAAGATATCCTATTGGCCTGAGATTTTATTTTATAACCTAACCCTGCCTTGAACCTCTTCACAACTTCCTCTCTGACCTGCCTGCTGGGTTCCTTGGTCTTTATGAAGCTGTTTGTTCTCTAAGGTTCTCTAAGAAACCCCTGCGGCCAGAAACAGAACAGCTGGATTAAATTGACTGATGTTATCCTAGAAAAAAAAAAAAAAAAAAGCTAAAGGTGTAGGAATACTTTAGAAACACTTTGTGGATGATACAGGACAAATGAAGAGCTTTTTAAACAGAGCCTGAAAGAAATTATTGTTGAAATTGTTGTTTGCATCTTCCAGTAACACCCAGTAAATTTTGCTGGTTTTCCAACATGTTTTCTATTTTTCTATACTCTGTAACTTAAATCCTTTGAATTTGTGTGTCATTCTCTGATGTGTTGCACTGAAAGAAAGCAGGTGTCCAGACAAGTCTGCCAATCTTGTTAGCATGGGAGCCAATGACTACTTACAGTCACTTCTGTAAACAAAATGGGGGAAAAAAGGCTTTAGGAAAGAAAAATATATTTTTGAAATATCAAATGTCTTTACTTAAGTCCCAGATAATGTTGATGTTGTTGAAAACCAAGGTGTGAAAGAATAAACAAGAACTGAAGTTGCGAGTTGAGTTCCACAAGCTTTTTCTGAATCAAATTCATTTTTTCTATTATTATTTTCATAATGTTCAATAATGTCACAGTTTCCTGTTTGCTTCTTAGTTTGCATACCAATGTAACAACAAAGTATTTTGAACAAAAGAAAATGCATTTTTGTAGTTTTTTGGGGGGGGTTAGTTCTGAATTGCCCTGGAGGCTGGCATAGTGAGCAATGGGGCTGGTGCAGAACGCTCAGAGAAGCTAAATACCTCAAAACCATGACCAACCATGCAAAGCTGTAAATATAACTGAATCTCAGTCATTTCCTCAACATCTTCCCTCCTCTAATACAGAATGCCAGCAAGTAAACACTTGGAAAACCTCAATTTTATAGTGCTTTTTTTTGCTACAGTATTTAAATTCAAGGGGTTACTTTAGGTTTACTAGGTAAAGTTTCTTTATATAGCACAATAAAACTTGATGGTAAAACAGAAAAATATAAAGATTAAGTGACATACAAGTGAGGTAAATTACTAAAAACAGAGAGATAACAATAGATCAGCCTAAAATAAAATCTATATGCAGTAGTTAACAAGGTTATAGATCTAAAGAAATGCTTCTATATAAAGTGCTTTTAGTAGTCAGTAACAGCAATTCAATAGAGCTCCTGACTAGAAACACTGAAAAAGAAACGTGAGTCAATAGGTCAAACAGCGTTTGACCATCTGGAAGAAAGTAACGCTTAGAACGCTACAGATCTGAAGTAATCTGAAGAGCTTGACCACCTTGTCACCATAGAGCTTGTCGGTTTTAAGAAATTGCCACTCAGGGATAATTATTTTTAACCTTTAACCATTTACTAATAAAGGGAACTAACATGCACAAATGTCTGCTTTTTAAATCAAAAACAAGCATGAGAGATGTGTCAATCTGAATATCTGAAGGCAGGATGAAGGCTACTATAAATCAAATTAACAATTAGATCAAAATACAGAGAGGTATCGGCAAATCTATTTGCAAAACTACAAAAGTGCATGACAGACCTGCTTACCTGGGAGCAGGGCATCAACTGAGCTTTGCAGCTAATAAGCTGACGTTTTCCCTCCTGTCTTTCAGTAGTTAACTCTGTGTTTATCCTGGACATAAAAAATAACTCAATGCTCCTCTGTTTCAGGTTCTCCCCAAGATGAAGCCAACAAAAAATGTACTAATACCATTATATTTTAATTTTTTTCTAACAAACATTGTACAAAGTACCGCTTTGTATTCTTGGTGTGAAAACTCTGTTTGATCAAGGCAGATGGCCTCCAAACCAGGCCCTGATTCTGCTGGAGGTTTCTTCTTATTAAAGGGGATTTTTCATTTCTGCTATTGCTACATGCCTGCTAAGTAAGGGGAATTGTTGCCAAGTCAACAAAAAAAATGCAAGCGACTATTCACTGTCATTAGATGCTCATAAAGGAGGAGTGCAATTGCTTTAAATTGATGCAATTTGCTTGGTTTCCTTCAATGGAAAAAGAAAAAACAACAAAAACATTCTATTAATAAACTGGATGGGACTTGATTTTTAACAACTAGAGGCAGTTGTAACTGATGTAAGGTGGGGTACACTCTGGATAGTTCTCAGTCTGTCGCAGGTCCTAAAATCCATATACTACTTTTATGATAAAGCAATATATTCCAGGCATTCATTCTGATAGTTCTTACTAAGTCTCTAATCTTTTTCTAAGCCTGAATTTTTTTGCACCACACACAATCAGTACACATAAACAATGTGGTATGCACTCACCATCTGCAGGTATTACTTACTCACTCAGCCATGAACTTACACCTAACCTCAGGGAATGCTAATGTTCCTGTTGTTCAATATTCAAGTTTCATTTATTACTATTTTGTTTACTCATGTACGCATGTGAAATATTGTTCATTTGGTCACATGTTCTTATTATAGTAAATACAGAAAGTTTTTATGTTTACAGACAAATGGACAAAAGTTAAAAATAGAGAAAAAAAAATGCATATTAGGTTGAAATTAAAATGGATTGACAAAATCTTTAATAGGTAAGATAATAAATAAAAGCCGGTGCTATTTTGAAATATAAATTAAGGTCATATTTCAACATATTTACATATCTACATTTAACTAATTATGCCATTGTAGTCCTAAAGACAGAAAATATAAAAAAATAAAATAAAAGAAACAACCTTGTTCCAAATATGAGCAGAACTTGAAGTATGTAATGGCTGCAGCACACACTTCTACACACAGTTTTGGTTTTTATGCTTCAGTGTAAAATGTGAATTTTTAACAGAAAACAGAGTTCAAAGTGAGCGGGAGGGGCACGGTTTCCTCCTAAAATGTTTGGAGATTAGTCTGATCTGAGCAAGTCGACCAAAACTGAATTTGCAAACATGAAAACAGTCACCTTCCTGTTCAACCACGCATGCCATGCACTGCTGCAAATCCTCCTCTGAGAAGTTCCTACATTTTTACATTTCCAGCATCCCTATTTAAGAATGTTAACATTTGTGGTGTGAGTGTGTCACAGCTGACTTTGCTTTGAGGTCTTAAAAGGAACAGGCGCTTTTCTAATTGTCAGCTCTTGCTCCCACAGCACATTAATCTGGGCAGTGCAGCCTGGGATTAGCTCTAAACAGAGGGGAAGTCCCTGCCTGTTGTTCTCATGTGAAACAGGCACAAATACACAGAGGTTTGAATATGCCTAAACATGTACTGTAAGCATCCAGTTCATGAATATATACAGACATATGCAACATTGGTTCTAGTCCACCAGCTAATAAGAAGCAGCTTTTCTAACCACTTACATTATGTGACATCATGGAGTCCCCCTGTATTAAGTCTGTTAACATTTAGGGATATAAGTGAGTCAAGTCAAGAATCAGCGGCAAGCTGAAGGCATACGGCAGGGTGGCCTTGTGGTTACAGCAACCACCTTGTAACTGAAAGGTCAGGATGCCTTCAATGGCCCCAGATGTCCATCAAATTTAATTGAGGCCAAAAGATTTAATGCACAGAAACAGACTTGAAATGTCAGCTGAACGCCAAATGTTCCAATGATACGCTTCAGGGCTTGGCTTCAGGCCTTAAAGTAAAAATCTAACTTTGATGGGTCAGCGTTTTGACTCGTCTATACATGACATAGATTAAGAGCAAAGTAAGCTTTACTTTGTGACCATCTGAGTTGTAACCTTAAGGTTGTAACCTTAATGGTAAGTTATCTCCAATTGTTAGCTTAAATTTTTGAGTTATCTACAGCTACAGAAGGAATAGGCTAAAGGAACATCTTCAAGGCTGG
Source organism: Jordanella pulchra (assembly GCA_034780135.1). Lineage (NCBI taxonomy): Eukaryota > Metazoa > Chordata > Actinopteri > Cyprinodontiformes > Cyprinodontidae > Jordanella > Jordanella pulchra. Next base: position 4,379 of record JAUZNJ010033453.1, read on the forward strand.
AATGACTATTTGATGTTGAGATGATTAAATTCATAGTAATTGAAACTCATTCAATACATATTAATACAGTTCAAATAGTTGTGACTTATGGAGCAAAGACAGGTGAAATGTTTCATAAAGAATACTTCTAATGCGGGTCAGTTTTTCGCTTTAAAACCAATTTTTAATAAACTGATAATCACTGTATTTTTTTCATAGATAAGCGGTCTTTTTTGTTTTAAACCGAAAGTTTACCATAGTTGCCAAGGCAACGGGCTGGCATCTCACTCGAGTCTACTGCACACATTTTCCTTTATTGAACCTTGGCTGGCAGATTTCTTTAAAAAAAGGAATATAACTAATTCTGAAATGTAACAAATTTTAAAATCAATTAAATTACTAACAAAAGAAAGATGATTGATTTTTAGCTAACTAGGCTTTAAAAACGCAAACACACTGGTTTTACATCAAGTGTCAGCTTGTAGTATGTACTGTATAACTGATTCAAAAGTGTCACTGTTTACTGTTCTTTTGAGTGTTTTTTACACATTAGACCTTTCTCCAAGAGGTTAATACATGTCATGAACTGTCAGATGCAGCAGCTCATACAGGACATAGTTAGAAACATTGGCAAACTTTCGGTTTGAGAAAAATAGACCTTTGACTTGTCTTTGCTCCGTAGTTTTATGGTCTGTCACCTGACGTCAGGCCACTGTTGTGAATTTATATTCTCAAAGAAAAAGATTCGTATTCTCAAACAGGTGCTACTGTTTTACATGAGTTTTCAATTACTATGAGTTTACAAATTTGTTGTTATGCACAATTTCTGACTAATATGCACACAACTGTCCTTTTATGTAGAAGTTTATTTTGATAGGGATCTTACCTCATATTTCAGTTAGGGTTAAATCCACAATTCCATCTTCTTAGATCCCAGCTATTTTCTCTGGATTTTTCCCACCCATATACATGGGTCAGTCTAAGTGTTGTCAAATGAATCCTCATTATATCGACAAAGACAAACTACCAGTTGCAACAAGCATGATTACTTCTGAGAAAATAAAAAATGTTGGCGTTGAATATATTCTAAAACCTTCAGGAACACATCTTTTGTTTCCATTAGATCGATATGGAAATACATTTTTAGTTCCATTATTTCCATTACATTTTAAAGTTTATTTTACCCTGACCAGGAACACACAAATGAAGACAGAGAAAGGATGAAAAGCTGGATGATACTGTGTGGGTCTAACTAAAATACTCATATTTTTTTAGTTATTTATTTAGACTTTTCTTCTTTTAAAACAACACACAGAAAACAACAAAATTATATAGTCCCAAAGCAAATACACTAGGATAATCATACTGTTCAACTAGGTGGGAAAAAATTGCTAAATCAAACACCACTTCAAAAAATAAAGGAAGGACATTCTCAGTATAGATGTGTGTGCCTTTATATTATTTTCCTTTGCCCTTGACTTCCTTAACCATCATTTTAGGTATTAATTCTTTTAGCACATGAGCTGAGTTTTATGACAAAAACATTGAATTTAAAAAAAGAACCCTTAGAAGGTTTTTGTCTATGCAGATTTTGCTTATTAAAAAAACAAAAATTGTTTGAATGTGGATTGGAGGCACAACTAAAGGGAAGGAAATTGTTTGTGGTTGTAGTTTCTCATCCTAAATGATCTTCCATTGAGAACAAAAATTGGACATTTCATCAAAAAATTACATAAAAACTTTGAAGGTTTTTCTAACCTGATAAATAACTCTTCATCTGTTGCAATATTTGTAATTTTTCAAAATGTCTGACACATTTATGGCGCAAACATAGAAGTCAATCTTAAGATTTAAAGGCGGTATCCTTGGGTTGATTCGACATGCAGTAACCCATATGTATCATTGTCAGCTTTCACACAGCTGCACTCAAATTTGGCAACCAATAAACTCTACAATAAACATATTGATGAATTCTACTGGGACCAAAATAAAAAATGGGCTCTTGCATGTTAACTCCTGCTTGAATCCTCCCTTATGAGTTTTTAGCTCATAAATTTAAATATATTGCTTTTTTTCACAAGTGGAAGAGTATCTATTCTGTGGAAGAGTTGTACTGAGCATAACAGCTGAATTTTAGAGAAGATAATTTTTGTCATCAATATTCCTTGGATGAAAAGTAGATTGTTAAACTTTTAAATCTGGTTTTAAAGCTCACCATAATACAGAATCAATAGTGTTTAGAGCTGTAAGGAATATCTTTTTGGTTCTTTGTTCTGCTTGACCCAACTACTGCATTCGACATTGTTGACTACAGTATCTTAATATCACCTCTAAATCTCGAACGGGTATTTAACACAAAGCTCTTGTCTGGTTTAGATTCTGACTGATCAATCTTTACACCTCAATCTAACACCTCAAACACTGAATCACGCTGTGCTCCTTTTTTATGTGGGGTCTCAAAAGGTTCAGTTTGAGGATATCTGCTCTTTTCATTGTCTACATTGCCTCCATGTTCTGAACTCAGAACCCATAGAATTGTTTTTCATTTCTATACTTATGATTGTTGGATCCATTTGAGCAAGTGGGTCACTTTTTGAAGGCTCTATTGTAATGGAATTTTAACCAAAAGAAAACAAGTAAAGGTTTTTGCCCCAGGTAGCCCCCATCACTCTATTAATGTTGATTTGTAAACCCTGAAAGCATTATCTGAATTAACTGTCAGTTCTCAGTTCAAAATTTTAGCAAAAGTGGTAATATATGGTAGTGGTGAATGACAGGTTGATTGGACACAAAATATTTTTTTTAGGTCTTTCCTAAAAACCTCTTCTTTGGATCAATTACTGCTTTGTGATTTCACACTAGAGCTGGATATTTTGTTGCCACAACTTATTTTGAAACATTAATATTGTTTTATGCATTGTTGGTATTTTCTATCTTTGGCACTTTTCTGTATACTTGTTAAATTCAGGCACAGAAATGAATGCACCATTAAAAGCAACTGATAAAGAAATATTAATAAATAATAGCATATTCTCTTTAACTGTACACTGAGAAGGTAATTCAGAACAAATCTAAAAAAACTGAGACTCTCAGCAAGCAAAATGTTATATGTGTTATAGCTGTTGTGCATATTTTTTTCAGTTTGGAAGACATAACATGACTTTTCACCACTAGACTCATTAATAAGAGAACATTTCTCCTGCTAAACTTAAATAACAACACTTCCCATCTGAGTTTTTGCAGCTGTGTAAAGAATGGCTTGCACATGAACTAAAACTAACCCTCAAATAACAGCTATAATAGCCTTGCTATTATATCCTTGTTTAATGATGAGTTACTCTGTGATTACTGTTTAGCCTGCCTAAAATAACTTTCAAAACAGGTGCAGCATTATCTGAGTCTTATATTTGTGGACGCATTCCGGAGCAGACAAAGCTGCAGGTGTAAGGCTTTGAAAGGGAAAGCGTACACAGCACAATCAGTCCTGGAGATGGATAAAGACAGCTGGGAAGAAGAAAAAAATGTTTGCACTGAATTCTTTTAGCTTTGTTCTTTGAATCAGTCTTCATTGTTTAAGGCAAATTCACAATGTAACATCCAGTTCACCACAGGGGCAATGCTCAGACTGATTTCTTCCTCCGTTTCCTTTGGGCTGATACTGAGCAACCAGAAACCAGCAACATTCAATTATGGTTTTAGTGATTGTATTTAATTATGTCACGGCTAATCATTTCAAGCAGCAAATGAGGTCACAGGAAACCGGTGCATTATAAAGGAGAGGGGTCTTGCAGAAAAGCTTGATCTCTTAATTAATTTTCCAATCATATTCTCTTTAAATTAGGTGTGGTAAGGCTTTACTAGTGGCTTAATGCAGGTAATAATTTAAGTGACCCAAGAGTAACAAATGAAAGACCTCCAAAAGATTGATTTCCAGTTTCATAATTGAAAGGCTTGTAGACAAAAATAAACATGTGAAAAGGAAGGTTATGATTATGCCTTTAAAGATATTGATGTGTTTCTTTTTTATATATGATGAAAGGAGGGCTATATTTAACCATCTGAATGTTGTGATGAAAAAATGCATAAATACAGCTTGGAAATAAAACAATTCAAAGCTTAGATCTTTAGAATGTGGTATGGAGGTTTGAGGAGGGTGTAAGCCTCCAGTCCTCAGGAGCAGGTGTCCTGAAACTTTTTAATATTCCAAAGTTCAAGATGTCTGAATCAAAGAAATGAATTACCTCCTTGAGCGCTTAAGTTCTACAGAGTTCTGCTAATGATGATATTTTGTTATTCAGGTAAGTTGAGGTATGCGAGAGAAACATCTAAAAGTTGCAAGATGTGGCCTTTGGGGACTAGAGTTTGACGCCTGTGCTGTTGGACTTTATATTTCACCCTTTTTTTTAAAAAAAAAAAAAACAATCCAAATATAGGGTTTAAGGCTATGACAGTTTTACTCATCCTAATTAATTGACGGACTGAATCCAGATTTGATTCAGCATCACAGTGGACCTACCACATTGATGCTTAAGTAAACGGTGTTAGTTTTACCCTCAACTACTCTAACTATTCTTTCGTGTGTTTGTGTGTGTGTGTGTGTTTGTGTAGTGGTGGTGGTGGTGGGGGTGATTTGGTAGATGAGCATATGTGTAGAATTTTTTCCACTTGGACATGTACATTCGGAAGTGCATGTATTATTTCAGGCAGGAAAATCGCTTCTAAATGAATCTGAAAGATGAGACTTTTGACTGAGCTGCAGTCCTGTCTTTTTGCTTATTTCCTACTTTATGTGTAAACCTTTGACGATCAAACTGAAATGTAATCAGATAAAAAAAAAATTATCAGATTATTCAGTTTATACAGACAGTAATCTGAGATAAATAACTTAGCAAACTCAAAATATCTCTTATAAACATGCCAGTTGGCATATACTGACATAGAACCTGGCAACCCTAGGTTAAGGTATGTTGTGTTGATGTGGGATACAGGTCTGCTTGCCCCAATCAGAAAACTTGGTCCTAAAAAGAATTTAGATGCATCAAATTATTATCTTTACATAAGACATTTTAGTCTGACTAGTTACTTATGTTTATGTAAATGTACAGTAGCTAATATCTCAGAAGTCACTGGACATTCCTGAACCCTCTGATAATCATGGCTTATATGTGATGGATCATAAAGCTCTGACTTCAGTTGCAGTCTTCTACTTAACTATGCAATAATATGCTTTTACAAAGCTTGATGCAAATGTTTGGCTTTTTTGCACTGACATATTGTGGTTACATCTCCTTGTGCAGTGTGTAGACAACTGCCAAGTCAGCCATTTTTCTCATGATTATGTATGTTGTAAAGAATATTATTATCACTATTTGTTTCCATTACTCAAATTTTCATTTAAACTGATTTTTTTATATGCTATAATGCAAAATCATCAAATGGAAATAAAAGTTTTGAATAGGATACAGTGTATAAAGAAACCTTTTAATATAGGTTTTTATTTTTAAACATAAGGTCAATCATATCATTCTTTAACGAGCTACACCTTATATAGTTTTTCCAGAAGCCTTTCAATGTATTTACTTTGTAACTCGAATGAAAGGCCAAGAATAAAACATTAGTCCTGCTAGAGTGAGAAATATACCCAAAAGTCCTACTTTAAAGCAAATCTAGAAGTATGCTGAATGTCCTGATATGTGAAACAATGAGGGTGTTTTGAAAGGAGGAGGAAATCTAACACATACCAGGCAGGCCATGCAAAATTAACTAAAGAGGGTTTTCAAGAGAGGGAGGGACCCAAAATAAATCTTGAAAGACCTGACTATCGCCCTCCTTGTCCAGCTCTTATCCAAGTCCAGCCCCACACACAACTTGAGGTTAATTCTTTTGACCCGGGACAAACTCTTTCCGCGTTATTAGGCATTTCTCCCGTTGACAGAAGCTTTCAAAGCCTGTTCGTTACAGAGCAAACATGTCAGAGAAAGTACCAAGAATGCCAACAATCCCAATGAGGCAGCAGCTTCCTGTTAGGTGGTCAACATAAGTGAATCGTTTATCAGACTCTTATCATCTTTGAATAATCTTCTATCCAGAAGATGACAAGAATGGATTCACATAACTAGGCAGTTGGGATGCCAGTGGATAATTATCAAATCTTCTCAGTAGTTGGTATTTTTTACAAGTGGCAACTTATGCTTGAACTAATAATCCTATATTCTCACCTCAAAAAATCAAAACCTCATTAAAATTGCAAAATGATTTCTTTATCCAGATTTACCCCTAAAGGACATACAGATATAATTATCCTACGATCTTTGACCACTAAGAGTTTTGTCCTGCACTAACATCAACTTATGCAACTGTATTTACTCTATTTTTTATTGTGGAAATAATTCTAATATAACATAAATGATCACAAAATGCAGTTTTTGAATGCGGTTTTTGTGATATTAGGAGAAAAAAAACATCCAAACCTAAATTAAAGAATTCCATATGTCTTTTCTGTGCTAACAGACCTTTAACTACATACTGTTTTTAAAAGCCTTCAGCTGATATATAACACTTCAGCCACAGTTTTTCTGAAAAAAAAAGAGAGAATACATTTCTCTTATTTTAGCTTTCCTTCATTGCCTTCCAGTTAAATAAATTTCAAAATCCATCTCCTTACTCATAAATCCCTAAATAACCAATCTCCATCTTATATCAGAGATCTAATTCATCCTTATGTTCCAAATAGTGCACTTTGCTTTCAATCTGCAGGTTTAGCGGTTCGTAAAATTTCTAAAGGTAAAATGACAGTCTGATCTTTAAGTTATCAGATTCCTCTCCTGTGGAACCAGCTACCAGTTTTAGTTGGTAAAGGGCTCATTATGCTTGACACATGCACAACCTGCACGAAAAATGAGCTCTCCGTGTCAACGTCTGCAGCATTTATGCTTTGTGCGACTTTCCACCAATTCTGGCTGGCTCTGGGGGGGAGGGGTGTTCAGCACAAGGAGCAAGCTGACAGCACCACTGTACACGAGAAAGTAGAAAACACAGACATTTACAACTTTTAAAAAGTCTCTTTGTGTCGTCCAAGAAAGACAGTCATTTCTCTCTAGGAATTTTTTCTACAATCTGTTGATAGTGGTGATATTTATGGGCTAAATCAAAGGATGTCTCTAGATGTTTACTTTTGCAAACCCTCACCAGTATGAGCTGCTGCTCACTTGCCATGTTATATGCACAGATCTGTTGGCATAGTTCCAAATTTTCCAAATTCGGCCCGCAGATTGGGGCATGGAAGGCCAAAATTATGCAGTTTAGTTGCATGGACCTCCCTGATGGATCAAGCATAAAGCTTAAGTTTAAGGCAGACACCCTGTTTACTTCTAAGACTATATTTGAAGGAGAAGGGGCTCTACTCCGAGCTTCTGTCGAATGACTGAGCTCCTCAACCTATCTCTAAAGGAGAGCCCAGCCACCCTGCGGAGAAAGCTCATATCGCCCGCTTGTATCTGGGATCTCGTTCTTTCGGTCATGATCCAGATTTCATGACCATAGGTGAGGGTAGGAATGTAGACCGACCTGTAAATTGGTTTCAATTATCGTGGGCTATCTCTATCGCTGCTGGAGGGCATAGCAACCAATTTTCAGCATTCTGATCCATCCATCCATCCATCCATCTCCTTACGCTTATCCATCAGGGTTACAGTGGGTTGTATAGGTCACCAGTCTATCACAGGGCAACTCAGAGACATCTAACCATGTACACACAGAGAGTCACACCTTAGGGAAATTTAGAGAAACCAGTTAACTTAACAGACATGTTTTTAGACTATGGGAGGTAGAGTACTCAGAGAGAATAGGGAGGACACGCAAACTCCATGCATAAAGATCCTAGGAAAGAAATCATACCCAGGACCTTCTTACTACAAACTGCTCCACCATACAGTCCTAACTCTGTTTTATATTGTCTTTTTTCTTCAATTCTGCTGTATTTGTTAGTTCAGCCACTAACTCTATGTTCTCTCTGTTTTTTCTCACAGCAGTAGCTTTATCTAGTCTGTTCCCGTTTGGCTGTAACACCATCAAGGAGAGAAATATCAGCTGGCCTGCAGCCATCAACATTTTTGGTAATAAATAATAGAGTTGGGCATGATTTGAAGTGTTTAGCCCTGTTTCTCTCTTAAACATAGCCAATGGCTCAGCTTTTACAGTGATTAACAGTATGTGCTCTCTTTCACACATACAACATGAAAACTGTCTCAAAGCTTATCTGCTTAACTTTTTTTTTTGAAAACAAAGCCTCCTGTGGAGCCAGTTTACCAGTATCTTTTCTAACATAGAAAGTATTGGATCTGTGCTTCTATGTTCCTTTTGTATGTCTTTTTTTTTGTTCCTTTTGTAAGTCTGCTTCTCTCTCCTTGAACCCCAGTTGGCATTGGCAGAAGGCCACTCACACTTAGCCTGTTTCTGCTGTAGGTTTCCTCCTTTTAAAAGGAAGTTTTCCTTCATTACTGTCTCTGCATGCATGCTCTGCGTGAGAGATTGACGTAGAGTCCATAATAAAATGTAAGTGTATAACTACTGTCGTCACAAGGGGAGTGTCTCCTGTAAGTCAATCACTGTACGTAATCAGTATGTTTTACATAGAAAACTGTTCACCAGTCTGGCTGAATGACCTGAATGAGTTTGCCACATTTGGCGTTGTTGGCAGGATCTATGTGCTATGGATTCAAAAATTAATTGTGGCAGCCTGTGTGGAGCACGAGGACGTGCTTTGGAAAAGAGGGGGAGAGATGTGACAGTGTGGGGTCCTG
>JAUZNJ010033454.1:0-13158 GCA_034780135.1 Jordanella pulchra
CAGCAGCCACACGGCCCTTTCTGGAACCAGTTTGACACCCCTGCTCTAGCTGAATCAATTGATTTAGAGACGCACACCGCATATCGAGCCTTACCAGTAGCGGAGCAGAGGGGGTGGCTGGCTAATCAATGGCCGCCCCTACCAGGTGATTTGTTATTCCCATATGGACATAATACTTCTAAACCAGAGGGTGGCAGCAGTGATACTAGTGGAATATCTTAACTAATGACATTTTAATTGTTAGTTTATTAATCATTAAATGGCAAAAATACAGCAATTAATAAATCAGTTTAAACGGCCTATATTAACATTAAATATGATGAATACAGAATTTATGCTGTTTTCAGAAATAGTTGTGCATTTTGGAGGAAAGTTATCGAGGATTCTTCTATGGGATTCATGATACAGAACAGCTGCAGAAACATAATTAATCATTTAAAGAAGATAAATGTATTAATATGTGATTAGATTATTAGCAAAGGCTACACAAACATCTGGTCTTTCTTGGGTGATTAATTCGGACAAGCGGATGTTGTGCTCTCGGTACCGTGTGAATACTTTAGATTAGAGGTTCCCAAACTATTTGGCTTCAAATCCATAAAATAGAACCAGAAGGAACACATGACCTGAAATATTGGTTGTAATATAAATATTTTTGAACTATATTGACCATAGGTTTAATAGTAATAGAAACACCAACAACAAATCTATTTGGTTCTGTCTTATTCTATGAAACACTTTCATATCTTTAAACACATAAATATGCTTCGTAATTATTTTTATTGTTCAGTTTAATTTTTATAGAGGATCTCAAGAATCCATACTTGAGATACCTTTGGGAATCAGTGTTGTAGATTAACCCTGAACTGATCTTGGTGCCCATCCGTTTTCCGCCACCCCTCAAGGCAGATTGGTCTCCGTCTGGCCACCCAAATAAAAGATTTCTGGCTTCACCATTGAGCCTTATGGGAATAATAAAGCTTATCGGGTTTTATAGATATGTGCTATTTAAAGTATGCTTTTTTTATGACTGGAAAAACACACTTTCATGATTCCAACATGTCAACTTTAGTCTTTTCATTGAAGTCCAGGTATTATTTTAACAAGCAATGCAATACAGATAGTTCTTATTAAAGAATTGAATGAAAGGAAAAAAAATAGGCTAGGTTCTGTTGCATCCTTTTAGAAAATTAGCTGAAGCCAAACTTTTCGTCCTGCCTTAAAGTTAATTATCAGGGTCCACTTTAAGCAGTGAAAAATATTCATTTTTTCACTGCTTAAAGAGGCCTTAAAGAGTTTTTTTTAATAATACTGCCACCTATAGCCAAAACATGGTACTGCAGCACTCTTATGCTATTGCCATTGTTTGCACTCGCACCTGACAGGTTTATTTTATTTATTTATTTATTTTTACTTTTTCCACCTTACGTGGAGTTGCCATTGGTGTCTGAGTTGACCTGAATGCCAATCCCTTCTGAGTATCCACAAAAGTTGTGGGGAAGCCTTTTTTTCTTTTAATTTTTGGGGACAGGAAAGCAGGACAGAGTTGATAGGAAGATGGATCAAACCTATTAAGATGTATTCCTGCCAGAACCCCTCTGAGGCCTGGGAAAAACCTATTCAGAACATTCACATGCTGGTCCAACAAATCGGACTGAGCTAGAGGCTCACTGATAAAAGGTGGTTGATGCAGGAAGGCTGAATACAAATGCACTTTTCAGAATTTTTTTTTCCGTAAAAGTCAGTAAAAAGCATTCATCATTTTCTGACTTAAGTTAACTACATTGTCTTGTCTGTTGCATACAATCACAATAAAATATATCAGTGTTTGTTGTTGCAAATGGGCATATTGCAGTAAGACTGAAGGTATGAATACTTTTGCACGGCGGAGTGAGGGCGATTCAGAAGCTCTGATCTGACTCTGAACAGGGCCGGTTATTTGGTTGCTCACTGAGTTTGAGTGACGTCTCCCTTTTGTTGTTACCAGATTCAAATTTTGTTCTCGAACTTCTGATGAATTTTATTTGTTTTGTTTTTGACAGAGCATGTGGTCCCCCCCAAAAAACCTCCTAGACCGGGGGCCCAGAGCCAGCTTGGTAGTCTGGCTTGTCTAAACACTGGAGACAGCTACAATGACGGCGTCAAGGTGCAGAAAAAATAAAGAGAAATGCATGAAATTCCCTCTCTTGTATGACCTCATTAGCATGCACACATGCAAGATGAAAACAAAGATACCAAATATGCACATTGCATGTTTTTAATGCTGACTACTGTTAATGTTTTCCTTTTTTTTTTATCTTATCATCTTTGGTTGCTCCGTTTCTCCCTTCCCTCTACTTCTCCTGCACTCCTCCTTACTGTTGACCCCTAGCCCTGGCGGGTAAGCAGTGCACGCTCTGTGTTTGTTTATCGTTCGTCTCGTCTTCCTTCTCTGTCCATTCAGTCACATTCTGGACTATTAACAAATAGCACATGGATTCCATTACTTGCTGTAATGGGATGTAGATTTTAGTATAGTTTTGTTGCTGTTGTTGCATTTACCCCCAAAACTAACCTTCACGTCTAATCTAATCAATCCTTGGTTAAAATGCTCGCTCTTTATTGCCTTTTTGTTTCTTTCAAAAAACAAACTCTTGTATTCATTAATTTTCTCAGAGGGGAATCTTTCACAAAACACATTTTTTTCCAAAAACACTTTTTTTACTGCATTTCACATCCAAACAGTCGTGAACTAAGCACTGAAAAAGTCTGAAAGTATGAAAATGTTAAATGACCATTACTTCTGAGAGACGCTTTGACAGCAGATAAAACACTATAATTAAATGTTTGTAATTACAGGTAGTCTGTATATACCAGAGGAACTGCATAGTCAGCGAACCACAACAAGTTTAAAGCTGCGTGGATTTTGATTCGATTTTTCAGGATGCAAACCAAATGTGACACTGCCATCTAGTGGCGGTGATGTGTCTGAACTCATACAGCAAACTGATGTCACTTTGGGCCAAAATCACAAACGTGAAAAATCATTCAAGGCTAAATATCTGATTGACCAAAAAAAAGAACTTTGTACGTACTAAGCAAAAACAATGTTTTCAATAAGATGATAGAATGAATTCTTGCTTTTGTTTGCGAACGGATGTGTAAATCATCGTAGATCAAAAATTTATAGAGGATTTAGACAATTTGCTTAAATAAAAGAGAGGGCATCCTGTTTGTTATTTATTTGGGATTTATTTTTAAAGAAATACATTTATTAGCAATAAGGACACAATCAGGTTCAGTTTTGGTGGATTTAGCCAAGGTTAATGCATCAATCAGCAGCAGATTGGGAAGAGCAAAAGTCTGCTTTAGAGCGAAAGTTACTTGATTTGTTCATTTTGGATGCAAAATACGTGGTTATTAAAAGATAAACACTTCATTGTACTCAACTTGTTCCATTATAAGATGTTTTCAACCTGTAATAATTTAGCCCTGATTAATGATTAAAAGTTGGAAACTCAAATATTTAAATTTTACATTTATTACAGTTTACATTTATATTTTTAACCACTGTCTTTTTTTTTAGAATAATACTTAAACCCTGATTTACAGCCACTTCTATCTTTCGTACATGGGGCATCATAGCCTCTGCTCTTTTTAATAAAGCTACTCACAGCAGCAAGGCTGGAAACAATATTTCAGATTTGCTTGTTAAACAGACAATGTTATGATAAGGACAAAACGTTGGGTTCCTAAAAAGTCTTAAGAAGCGTCAAAGTTTGTGGTTTTAATTGTTTTTCAAATTTGTATAATCATGGTAACATATACTTTTTCTTCTTTACTTATTTTGTTGTGAAATGTTGAAAATGTTATTTTAAAAATACTGGAAATATCTTATAATTTAAGTGGTGATAAAATGAGGGTTTTGGATTCAAATATTTGTAGAAATCGCAATTTAAAAAATAAGTTTAGTAATCAAGTCTGTGATCGATGTCCGATTACCTCACATTTTATTAAAAGATTTATTCTCAGTAGGTTTTTTCCAGCGTCCTTCCGATCTTTTTGTATTTTACCTGAAACTTTTGAATTCAGCCTTGAAGACCGTCAGTTTTTCCCAGTCAAACGTTCAAATGCATCAGAGAGACCATTGTTTTGTGTCTCAACATGTTTTGGCTTTTTTTTTTTTTTAATCTTTTATATTTTATCTTTTCTTTTTTTCCAGATAACTTTTTTAAACATGTCCTCAGTCATTATTGTTTGCTTTGTTGACGTTTAGCTGCAGCCTCAGGAGATAAGCCCTCCCCCCACAGCCAATCTGGACCGCTCAAATGACAAAGTGTATGAGAACGTGACGGGGTTGGTCAAAGCTGTGATCGAGATGTCCAGCAAGATTCAGCCGGCTCCTCCAGAGGAATACGTCCCGATGGTCAAGGTAACTGAGCCCACACTGTTTCATCTTTTCACGCAGTTCCTCCTTAGAGATCAAAGTTTTCACAGATAATCGTGAATTTTTAGATGCAATAAAAGTATTTTCTTTTACCAGAGGTCGTTTAGTGACTCGATCTTTCCCATTAGTTTTTAATGTCAGTATTTCGTTTTGTTTTCTCTAAATGGTCGTTTCTGTGTCTCTTCTGTGGTTCAGGATGTGGGTTTAGCTCTGAGGACGTTATTAGCCACGGTCGACGAGACTCTACCTCAACTTCCAGCCAGCACTCACAGAGAGGTGCAAACACCAGTCCTCCATGGCTGCAGGTTCACCAACGCACTGAAAGCTTGTTTTAACGCCCTGCTGCCTTTAACAGATCGAGATGGCCCAGAAGCTGTTGAACTCTGACCTGGCAGAGCTGATTGGAAAGATGAAGTTAGCCCAACAATATGTGATGACGAGGTAAACCCAACAACACATGGATGGAAAGATGATCCGCTGCTGTTTTCTGATGCAGGAACACAGACAAATTTTTTTTATAAAATACAAAAACGTGTAAGAAAATGAAAATAGATCACATTGCTCAATGTGCTTTAACATACAGACTAATAATATTTTTTTATATTTAGCAAAGTTGCAGAGAAACCAAAGACATTTTGTGTGTTTCTAGATTATTTCTGCTTGGATATTTAATCTGATTCAGATTATAATGGTGAACCTCTTTCTGATTTTTATCATGGTAAACAGGTTTAAAGTCAGGTTGATTTGTAAAACTCCTCCTGTTATATAATTTCCCACTAACTTTGCATCAAGCAGACAGACCTTCAGCATGATGCAACCAACACAATGAATTCCAGGTTTTAAATCCTCCAACCTTCTCCTTCCTGCTTATTGTTTTTGGTTTTCTGACCTCCAACCTTTTTGTTCAGAACATGTTTAGACTGTCCATGTGGGGAAACTTCAGCCAAACTCTGAAGGCGTTGACTCTGGAGGATTTTTTTGATCAGCATCTCTGTAGTTCATGTTGCTAATAAGATGTCCTAATAGTGGAAAATAGTGTAAGATTAAATGTTTTTTTCTTTCAATTGATTGAAATAGTTTTTTGTGTGATCATCTTCCCCCTCTGAGGTAAAAAAAACCCCCTAAAGTTGTGACTTAAATGGTGAAGCATGTATTCAGACTGCTGCATTTATCCAGCTTGTTTTTCTCATATTGTCTCCACTGCAAAAAATAATTTTTTAGGAAAGTAAAGCAAAACCATTATTTTTATTGACATTTCCCTATTTTTGTCTTAAAAGAAAATATTTTCTCTGGTAAGTTTTTCACAAGATATTGAATCTAATTCTAAGAACAAATATCTAGATTTACTTAATGAGATATTTCAGCTGTATGACTATGGTTTGAAATACTAGAGTAGGAAAAGGATTCTTTTTCTATTTTTAAATAGTAATTATTTATTTATTAAAGAAATGTATTAATTCTAAAACTATGCACCTTTTGCTTGCTCCATTGTCGGGGAATCTCACATCGTGCATTTTTTGCAGTTTGCATTACATTTAAACATATATATATATTTTTTTAATAAAAGCATCATTTTTTTTATGTTTTTTATCTAAGTCTTCAGCAAGACTACAAGAAGCAGATGCTGACGGCGGCTCATGCTCTCGCTGTCGACGCCAAGAACCTCTTGGACGTCATCGACCAGTCGCGGCTGAGGATGATGGCCCACTCCCGCCCCCACTAGCCCCCCCCCACTAAAGGAGACTGAGTGCCTCTCGGGTCTTTGTCGGAGAACTACAGACTCATGGATACCTTAAGAGTGACAGGTGCAGCAGCTCTTGCACCAATGGAGCGAGCAGCACTCTGGTTCAATCACTTCCTTTCAACCCTGCTTAAAACCACTGTGACTTTATTTAATGAGAGATCAAAGCAAAAACACCTGGATCAGAGGCAGAGAGGATGGCATGAGTTGATTTTTAAACGGCATCTGAAGGTTAAAAAGATATAAAAGCTTATTATGATATGAAACGTTATCATGGGAGCGAATAGAGCTCCTGACATGGTGGATTAGACTGTGATTATACTGAAACATATCTCTGTGAAACCTAACAGAGGAAGCTGACATCAGCCAGCAGCTGTCTGTGTTTTGTTGATGTTGATCATACGTTTTGACCTCTCCAATCAGCTACAACAGGAACCTGGCAGATCAGACCTCAGATCCTTTCTCTTCTGATTCTGACACAGACCTCTGCTTTATACGGACGTTACTACAACACAGACTGGACAGACTGCAGCCTTTAGTCTTCTCCTGTGTTTCCTCTGTCTCACCAGCTTTTATTTATAGAACTCAAATTACAGAGGAGACAGAGGGAGGATCGGGAATCTTGACATTCAGGACTTTCTGCAGAACACTGTGTCCTCTGCTTCTCACCGGTCTTCCTCCGCTCCTCTCTGAGCTGGTTCTAAAGACTCTTAATGTGAAGAAATCAAATCTGTCTGGGTGACACCCAACCACTGGCAGGACACTTTCAGCTTCCCGGTTTAGTCTGTTCTTTTTGTTGGCTGGCTCCATGTTTTTTGTATTGTTTTTAGCAGTGACTGTCTTCTTCCTGTAACTTCAAACTCAGGAAAGAGGACTTCTACTTGGACTATTTATGTAAGTAAGGCATCTATTCCTCTGATATTTACTCCTACTACAGCTGTTCCTCTCAGAAAAAACTGGTCCAAACCCCCCTTCAGTGGCACCAAACCTGCACTTTGCTGGGCCAAAACCAAACCCCCACCTGGAACCCGTGTGAATCCCTCGTTTTTGTCAGGTGCAACACTTACAAAAAAAAAAAAAAAAGAAGTCCCTCCTAACAACAGTCTCCAAGTAAACAAACAAAACCAGGAGAAAATGCGGACTGGAACTTGTTCTGCAGTGACTTACAGCTATATGAAACATCCTGGCCACCGTACTGGTGTAGCGTGATATACTGGTAAGGAGAAGAGCATATTTGCACAGCACCTAAAAGAAAAAACAAACACTAGTTCTGATGGATTTAATCCACATAAAACCCAGATGTTATCTCCATGTTTAGCCAGCAATTAAAGGTGGTGAAACATCTGGATCTCATGTGAATCAAAATACATTGAAAAGTCACTCATTAGAAAAAAAAAAAACAATCTATTTTATCTCAGTGTTGTTGCGTAATTCTGCTCATGTTGGTATATTGTGAGCTATACTGGTGTGTATCACTGATGAATTGTACAGAACCCGTCATAGTAAACACTGGTTTTTATTTTGACTTCTTGGCTGAATCTGCCATCTTGTTAAATATGAGGAAAAAAATAAAATAATGTTGAAAAGGAAATTGATTGTCTGGTTTAAAAATGTGTATTTAATTGCAAAAAAAAAAAAAAAAGAGAAACGTTATGTATTCATGTCTGTTCCATTTTAATGAGTATTTTTTTGTCGTAATTAGCAGCATGTTATATACAAGTTTCACAGTTTTTTTTCTATAATGGATCTTAGAATTCATAGACCAAATAAATCTTTTCAGCATATTATTATAAATTTACAGGTATTTACATGATTTTTCCATCTTGGCGTAGAGTCAAAGCTTTATCCTTCTCGAATGGACCTCAGTGTGACAGCAGCTGCAGGGCGCCCACAGTTAAAAGCAGCAGCAGCGTGTGTGAGTGAACTGATTCGCCTGCGCTAATGTTGCACATGTCATAGTTGCAGCAGTTGACTGTGTTTCCGTTTCCTTCTGCGTCCACTGAGGCGGTGGAGGCTGCTCCTTTGCATGTGCTGCTGCTGGCGCATTGCTTCACGATGGCTTTCATGTAACCTGAACAACACACACAAATGCAGCTATTACCATAACGGCAAGATTTCTAATGCTCAAAAATACACGCACACTCTGCAGATCTGTCCCTGTTGTCACTTTAAAAATCACAGTTTTATTCGATAAGCCGATAAAGTAGTGCTAAATGAAGCAGGGTTAGGTTGTTTCCATCCCCTGTTTTTTTTTTTTCTCTAAATAAATTTCATAAAAACTCACCACCTTAATTCATTTGGTTAAAAAACCATTGGCCAATAAATGATCAAACTGTTTCATCCAAAATCATTGTTTGAATCCAGCTGTTCTGTGACTGTCTGCATTTGTTTGTAGTGAACCAGCAGTTTCATAAAAAAACAAGATCCGCAATGGGCAGGAAAAAAATGGTAGACTGTAAATGAGGATTGGGGGTTTAAACCGTGTCCCAAGCTTTGAACATTTCTCAGAGCTTTGCTCCATCCGTCATCTGACGATGACAAGAAGGCCAAGAGTAGACCAGCTTCCTAAACTGAGAAAGCTTTTCAGATGGCAAACAATAATAATCTGCTGACGACAGTGAATGGTGAACTCTGCAAATCTGGCTTTTCTGCAAGAGTAGCACCAAGAAAGGTGTCGTTGAAACAGAGTCTCAGTTTGCAACAAGCTATGGAAGACGCACAGCCAACAGTGGAAACAAAAACTATTTGTGGTGGGATGTTAACGTTCCACATCCCACTAAAAATATGATTGATACACTGAACCAGGGTGGTGGCTGCATCATGCTGTGGGCATGCTTTTTCCTCAGCAGAGACAACAAAGTTTGTCCATAATTAAATTGAGGTAAGTATCAAGGTTCCCTCTCTGGTAACAGCCAGAGCTCGGTCTGACGGGTGTATATCAGTGGTTCTCAGCTCCGGTTCTTGTGTTTTAAACCTACAATCCTGCCATGTGGGAAGCCTCAGTCCCTGACACAACTTTGTGAGTTCAAGCACTGGCCCAAATACCTTTTCTGCATCTCTTCCTCTCTCTAGATCCCATTTCCTGTCCTTTGCTGCTACATTTGAACTTTATTAGTGAACCGTTATGCATTATTTTCATTCATATCACAAAAATACTCTGTGTCTCTATTGTCAAAACTAAGGGTTTTTAATTGGGATAAAGAGATTAAAATGTTTTAAATACTTTAATGAAGAAACAAATATGAGTGGATAAATCTGTTGTTTGTTACCTAGGGTGTCCACAACGGTCATGCAGGTGTCGAGCGGCTGCTGGCAGCTCTGACTGCTCTGGTTGCATTCCTCATTGGTGGTGGAGGAGCTGCACACGTAACACTTCAGAGACGTAACTGCTCAGAAATCAGTTATAGGCAGGTTAGAGATGAAGTTATAAGTTTAAATCCAGGCAGGTTGGTAAATATTATAAGAAAATACAATGATATTGTTAGTGGCATCTAAAAGCAACTTTTGAGTCATTCCAGGTTTTTATTGATTGCTGCTTTAAACATTAATGGATGATTAAATGGAAACCTAACCCGATATTCCTGTTCTCTATCTGCGATGGAAATGCATTTATCCCAAATTAGGGCTGAAACAATTAATTGGATTAATCGTGGTTAATCGATTATTGAAATAATCAACTAATTTAGTAATCGATTTATCGTTACCTGGAGTATAGACACTATAAAACATACCTTTAGCTGAAAGATCCCTTCACTTGGAGCAGAATTTATACTAAAATTAAAAAAATATATATAAACATACTTTGCATTTAAGATTAAAAAACTTTTTCGTTCGTCAATATGCTCTTTTCAGAACTCTTCAGGTGGAGAAATTTTACCTTCACCTGGTTTAATTCTGTAAAAACTCTCCTTCAGGAACCTTTTTACCATCCGCTTATTAATTCATTAATCAAAAAAATAATTAACAGATAATTGATTAGCAAAATAATTAATTGCAGCCCCATCCCAAATATCATGCAGTTAATATTTTAAAATTTGCAGTTCCTGATTGTGTTTTTTTTTTTGTAAGAAAGTCTTCTTGATCACAGATTAAATGTTAAAAGAAGGAGATGGAGCCGAGGTTTAAAGAGGGTTTGAATTAGAGAGAAAATTTAAACTCCAAAGTTTCATAAAAGTTCCTTTTAAAAAAGGTAACAAAGCTTAAACTGGTCTGGCTTGTTTGTTTATTTAGGAGTTTCGGTGTTGTTGACGTCACATTTCATAGATTGCCTTCGCTCTGAGCGTTATCAGATTCATGCATCACTCTGAGAATGTTCTAGTGTCTAAATAAAATCAGTTCAAACTCAAATCAGTTTCATCTATTTAAAAAAAATGAAATTAAAATTCTTAATCTAAAGACTGGTTAATAAAGGGAAGCATGTGCAGTTTGGATGATCTACATGGGAATCATTTAGTCTGGTTTCACAGCTCTCCTCCCAGCTGTCACACCTGACTCATTACATAACAAGCTGACTTCATCACACTTTGTTTCTAAGAGCTCAGCCTTGCCTGAAGTTGTTTAAAGGGACCTTGTACAATAGTCCCCGATGCTTTCCTGATATCATTCATAGTTTTTTTCATTAACTCCTATTTTGTTTGATTTATTGCAGTCATTTAACATCTTCCTCCTGTACCTGATCTTAGCAGCAACCACAGGGCTTTATCAGAACGCCTGCTGCGCTCCACTGCAGAATGAATAGCCTGAAAGTTGCATCTTGAAGTTAAGAAACACAAAGTAATTCGGGGTTCATGGAAAAGTCTGGTATTTAGTTTTAGGATTTTCCAGTTCAGGCTGCACAGTTTAATACGCAGCAAAAAGGTCCTGGATTCAGATCCCATCTTGGGGTCTTTCTGCATGTAGTATTCATGGTGTCTCTCTGCGGTTCTCTCCAGGTACTCAGGCTTCCTCCCATGGTCCAAAAGCATGAGTTAGGTTAATAGTTGACTATAAAATGCCTTTAGGTGTATGTGTGTCTCTCTCCTGAGTCTACCTTTAGAGATACAGTAGGCACCATCCCCCTGTGACCCTAACAGGCAAGCAGTGGGAGATGGATGGATTTTCCATGTCTGGATAACTGGTCATCATTTTTCAGCTGAAAATGTCATTTTTCAGCAAAAGCTTCTTAAATACTAAATGATGGTGTAAAATCTCTTTCCTCATCTCATAGAGATTTAAATAATAAAGGGAATCTGCTTCACATCTTTTCTTAAATTTTAAAAGTTGTTCTGGTGCTTTATGACATATTTTAGCCAATCTCCAATTAGCTAATCGGTGTAGCTATACAAGTAGTTCATGATTTAAAATCTGCTTATTCTGTTTATCTTAACTATCTGATATGAAAATGTTGGATCTGAAATAGGGCTGGACGATTTGTCCAACATTTATATCACGATACTGTTCTTAATTTCTGTCGATACGATATAACTTCAATATCAATGTAGGAAAAATAAAAGCCTTAGAATGACGGCCTAAAATGCCTACAACATATGATTATACAAACTTATGACCAATATTTTGCAATGTTTATAAAAAGCCTCCTACATAACATTTAATAAATATTAGCTTTGAAAAACAAAAACACATAAAACTACATTAAAACCAGGAACATCATTCAGCGACCAAAACTATGTTTATAGACTGTGATGTTTATTGAAATATTGAAAATGTGTGTAAAAGTCATATCACCAATAATGAATTAAACCATATTAGGACATATATATTGATATTGAAAATATTGTCTAACTCTAATCTGAAACAATGACGTGTTGAAAAACTGCAGAAATATGTGGTTCATCTCTGCCATGTAAGGAGGATATTTTTATTTTTATTTATGTTTTTTGAAATATTTTTTTTCAAAAATCCTAGAAGATTGGAATATCTTCACTGAACTACATATGGCAGGAAACTGACTCCAGATATGATCCACATTCAGCCGTATAATATTGAGGCATGTAGAGACGAGAAAGAAATTACAGAAATGTAAGCGAAGAAAAATCATTTATGTATGAATTAGTCTCATCTAAAAAATGCAACTAAAACCTTGAATTTGAAAGAAAGGCTAAGTCCAGTTAAAGCAAGTCAGCATCCTGCCTGCTCGTGTTTCTTTCTTTGGGCATTTTACAATAAATCTGCCTACATAGAAAGGATCCGCTGCAACAATTATTCTAAAACGAATAACTTCTCAAACTTTGTAAAAGTTTTTAGTTATTTAGAGGTTAGCTCACATACCTGGAGAGAAGAGGAAGAAGAGGATCACAAGGCTAATAAACATCTTTTGATGTCAAAGTTTGCAGTCTACGGTCAAACCTGTTGTGTTCAGCTCCCTGTGTGTGTGTGTGTGTGTGTGGTTTCAGGTGTTTGCTCTAAATCAAGCAGCTGGAGCAGATCCTCCCACATCAGACACCTCCTTGGCATGAAGCCAAAGGTTGCCTCATTGTGAAGGACATTCCTCGATGTTGGCAGTGGTTTCATAGATACTTGTCATGTATTTACCAGCTGTCAGTCACAGACCGCTGTTATGCTATTGTATAACTTTCATTTTATGAAACTCTGCAGGTTAGAATTTCAGGAAAGCCTGGAGATCATTATTTGGATAATTGATTGTCCTTTTAATAGTAATATCCCTTTGATCATTTTTTTTTCTTATAAGTCTTTATAATGACCTATTGATGCTAAAAAGTGTCAGCTGGTACTTTGATTATAAAACGCACAGCAGCGTAGTATAATTTTTTTAGCAGACTTGTCGGTCTCGTTGGTCTCACTTTTGTCTGAAACAGAAGAGTGTTTTTCTTTCGCCCCGCTGCAAACACATGAGCAAGCTTTTCAAGAATTTGCTCAGAAATAACATCCGGACAGTTATCATTTTGACATTGTCTTTGTCTTTTCGTTTGCAGGAGTGTCCTTGGGATGAGCGGGAGGGGATTGGACATGTATAAGCTTTTGCTTCTTCCAT